>BJBW01004363.1:47603-82246 GCA_004320125.1 Scolopax mira
GCAGATGTTATCGCTGGGCCGCTCTCTATCATCTTTGAATGACATCATCTCTGACATGCTCTGGGTGGTCCTGCATTGGCAGGGGAGTTGGACTAGATGATCTCTATGGTCCCTTCCAACTCCAAAAATTTCAGTGATATTCAGTGATATTCAGTGAATGTCTGCACCATGGACTTCTACAACTGAATCAGATAAATCCCTATGCTAAAGTACTCAGGAGCCATTAGATACCAGAATGTCCCACTTCTCTCCAGAACTGGAAAATATTGCAGTCTCTTCTGGAAAGATATTTGGAGCTATAAAGCAATACTTAGGAAAGAGCTTCTAATAATCTGTAAACTATAAATAAAAAAGCAGTTCAGTTTCTTGGTCATCACGTATTTTGAATGGCACTGCATGTAAGATGGTTTGGGTATCTTTCAAAATCTTAATATTTCAAATCAAAACAGGAAAAGACAATTTCAGCAATACAGAAGAGAGAGATAATCCATCTCTCTGTCTAAAAATCTCTATACAGTGGTGTTGAAGGTAGCTTTCTGAGAGGAACAGAGGGGTCAGATGGTTCAGACAACTTGTCCAATAAATTATGCAGGTAGAAAATCTGCTAAAATTAACACAAGCCTTCTCTTGCAAGGTGCCTGTAAAATTTTTGGTTTAGGTCAAATGGGATTATTTACATTAATTTTTTAATTCAGATGTCATTTTCCATTTTAGTCAAACCATAAAATGCTGTTCTCACACAATTCAGAAGCAGAATAAAAATATCCGTTATTGACGTATTTCTGTGTGAGACAGCTCGTTATATTGCTGCTACTGATTGTTGTACACATCTGTTCCACCAAAGCAAAGCGAGTCCCAGGTCACATCACTCGTTACTGGGAGATTGTGTGAAGTGCAAAAGGGGTGTCCTCCTGGATCGGGCTGACGTGGAGATTCGGGCTGACACAAAGCCACAGTCTCAGCCTTTGCTCTCCGATTACTGCATTGACACAGCTATAAACAATAGAGCACAACAAGTTCAGCTGGAAGGAACAAGCTTGGAACATGTCAGCTCAACTGTAAGGAAGTTCAAAAGTGAGTTTTATGTTATCTTTAGACTTGAATTGTCTGCTTTGTGAGAACCCTTCAGATGCTAATAAGAAGTTATTCTTCGATGTTTATGTTACTACTTCCTTTTATATTTACAAAGGACTCCTTGAAGATATAGATATCTTTAATTTCCTTTCATTTTCTTTGACAAGTGTTTATTTCTTTCATATTTTTCTTATACTTTTTGGCTCATCCAAACATATGTTTTTTCCCCTTCCGGATGCCTGACATGCTTGTCTTTCTTCTATTAAGGTTAGTTTTGAAGAAAATTTTTTTGCTCAGTGGTATGATAGACAAGAGGGCCCTCTTCTGCACAGAAACCTGCAATTTTAAAACCAAATTGGCAAAATTGGTATTGCAACTAAAAATACCTCACCTAGCAAAAGACTTCAACTTCACCACAGGAAAGTATCTCTAATATACATATTTATTTGATGGAAGAATGTGTGATGCAACTGGATTATGATGGAACTGTGAAGCTGTACTTGCCCTCATTCATCACTGCCTTGCATAGCAGTAATGTCAGATTTTGTCATGAAATCCAGTTTCAGCCTGGTCAGTTCTTGCTTAGGATTCATCCAAGGAAAATGTAAGGTTGTATGGGAGCTAGTGCTGTTGATTTATCTAGATATTATTCACTCTGAGCCATTATCAAATTTACGGACTAGTACAGCACATGCAATGGGCTAGTGAAAAAAATTTCTTTCAGAAGTGATGGACTGGTGTTTCCTGAATATTAAAAGAAATAAAGTTCTACTGCCAATTAAGCTGTATAGTACCTTGTGTTTACTTCAGTACTGAGAGAAAATTCTAGTGTATGGAAAAAATTGCAAGAGTAATAAAAACTATAATTAATTTGTGTAGAACATAGTTTGCTTCAAAGATATTTCATAATAAACTCAAAAAAGGGTGTCAATTTACAATATAGGTGTGGGTTTTTTTAAATGGGCATATTACATAATTCCAGCAATGCTTTCTTGATACATCAGGGACTAATAGTAAATAAGTCTTTATAGTCTATTAGCTTCTAATTCTACAAACTGTTAAATATATTACAAAACTACTCTGTCCTCTGATATGAAATATGTCTAAGGAGAGCTGCTTTTAAAAATGTCTTAATGGATTGTTGCCAGGAGTAGTGATGTTATAGAGAACAATTTTCTTTTGACATCTTATTTAGGAGTCTTACCCCTTGTGTACTCTATGAACTTTCTTCACAATTGTGTATTCACTAACAAGTGTATTTTATCAATACCTTGAGTTGGAAACTCTTTTCCAAGAAAGCAGAATATGCTGTCAGTGCCAGAGCATGAGGTTATAAAGTGCCTTAATGCCATTTCCTTCAAGATGAGGATTTGAGCCTATCTCAGCATGAGGAAGGGTGAGCTATATTAAGTTTATATAGTATTCTTGCTTTGTCAGAAATAAAGAGTGCAATCTAATGTAAACATGGGTTTCTTCTTACCCAACCTTAGTTATTGGAGCTCCTTGTACAATCAGTCAAGCGAGGCCGCTCTGGAAGGCAGTTCATGCCAGCCTAAGAAAACTGGTCAAGATGAAAGGAATAATGAGCTCTCTGGAGGATGCCTGTCAATCTACACTTACAAAAGAGGACCAATAGTCCTAGATGCTTAGCCCTGGGCAGTTAACTCCTGGATATCCAAAGCCTGAAGAAGTGATTCCTTCCTGCCTCAACAGTGGCAAAATATTTTTCTCTCTTTTTAACCCCTTATTTTATTTTAATTTTTTTATTTCCTTCTCCCACTCTCTTTCAAGAATATTTTTCATCAGCTGTTCAAAGTCTGACTATTCCGTGTTGATGCACATTGCAGCTACAGCCCAGAAAACCAACTGTATTCTGGGCTGCATAAAAAGTAGTGTGGACAGCATGTCAAGGGAATTGATTCTGCCACTTTACGCTGCTCTCCTGAGACCCCATTTGGAATACTGCATGCAGCTCTGGGGCGCTGAGCACAAGACAGTCATGGACCACTTGGAGCAAGTCCAGAAGAGGGCCAAAAAAATGATCAGAAGGAACACCTCTTCCATAAAGAAAGACTGAGAGATATGGGGAGAAGTGGACATCTTAAAGTGGCCGTTCAGTATATAAGTGGGGCTCATAAGAAAGACAGAGAGAGACAAAGGTCTGTAGTGACAGGAGGAGGGGCAATGATTTTAAACTGAAAAAAGGTAGATTTAGATTTGACAAAAGGAAGGAATTTTTTACAATGAGGGGGATGAGACATTGGAACAGGTTGCCCAGAGAAGTTGTGGGTGCCACACCATTAGTAGTATTCAAAGACAGGTTGGACAGGACCTTGAGCGACCTGATCTAATGAAAAATGTCTCTGTCCATGGCAGAGGTGTTTGAACAAGGTGATATTTGAAGGTTCCTTCCAACCAAACCATTCTATGATTCTATGATTCTTCACTCTGCCTTGACTTCAATAGCCTTTTCAGTTCCTCTCTTTTTAAAAAAAAAAAGATTTGTCATTTACACAAACACAGTCTAAGGAAACAATGAAAGAGTAACCCCAAGAGACATTTTTTTTCTCTCTTCAATTTTTTCTTTCCTTGCATTGTTGTTTTCACACAAGAGGCTTTGACCGACTCTCCTTTTTTACAGATGTGCTCAGTTTTGTCTGTGTCAGTGTTTCCCTGTGGCATTAGATTAAATGGATGGTTATATACAGAAATATTTTTTTTTAAATAATCTGTAACTTTCCTTTTCAAATGCTAAGTCTCCTCTTGACTGTCATCAATTTGCTTCCATAACTCATATTCATATACTTTCAAACCACTTTTCATATAAATTGCTGGTTTGTTCCTTAATGTTAAGTTTTCCTGTGCCCCAGATACCAAACTCTGCCCAGCACACATTCTTACTCAGAAGAAAGCCTTTTAAACATGCTCTTGAACATGCAGCAAATTATCCAATTAAATTGTGGGCTCTAAGTCAGAATATTAATATATGTGTGTACCTATATCTTAATGAGACCTAAAATGGTGGTTTTACTAGGTTAACTAGTGATTCACATAGTTCATGTTTTCACAGTATTTTATTAATTCTTGCCTTCTTTTTGAATGGATAAAAGTAGTTAAATTAGATAAAGTACTCCTTGTTTCTTTAAACAGTTTTGGGAGTGAAAATGTTAGCATTTCATATTTTTTTTAAAAATATTTCCACAGAGCATAGCAGAGAACATGCTCCTTTTGCCCTATAGTTTCAATTATAACTAATTTATTTCTCAGTGTGTTCTCAGTAAACACCCACAACATTCATCATATTCATCAACAGATTTAACATAAGAATGTAAGAAATACAAATGTCATGTTGCTTCTTGTTTTTTTATTTTGAGGTGAGTTTTATAGGAACGTGTCAACACATCTTACACAAAGCATACTGCTGGCAATCATCCATAAAAGTATTATTAAATGCATATATTTGACACTGAATGTTTGTATCTTATTACCGGAATTTCTGCTCCATAACTGTTACTGAACTAAGTATAAGACGAAAATGTCTTAAAAAAACCCCACAAAATAAAGTAACACGAATGTGTGACAACATCAAATTCTCATCCAACCATGGAATGTCCACAGAAAATGTTATTTCCATATAGAAATTATGTTATAGTTCCAGGAAAAATTAATTAAACTAATTCTATGTCACAATACATAGGCGTTTTCCTCATTCCCATGTGTTCTCTCATCTGATTGCCTCCACTTACCTGTTTTCCAAGATATATTTGCCATACTATTTATTTTGGATTTTATTTTTCTATATGCTTTTGGTCAGGCCTGTATATTTGCTCTGAAAACCTTTTTTTCCCTATTTTCTATGTTCCTTATTGTTACAGGTTCTATACCAGGTTGTCATTTACCTGCCTTTGCTATGAATTCCTATATTGTCTTTTGAAAGGAAAACATCAAAACCATAAGCTCAAAGATCAACAGATCACTGCATGTGAGTGTCACCAGTGATAGTAACTTACACTGAGCATTAGTGTAAGTTAATTTATTGCTTTAATTGCAATCTGTTTCAAGATCACTTATGCATTGTTCAATTATCTACATCACCAGGGCTTGCCTTGCATTTATCTTCATGACTTTATGACTGCAAGTATGCAACAAAAAGCCCTGCCTTTCTCAATGCAGTAAAATAAATTACTTCAGAATTTTTCCTGGAATATTGAGTTAATTTATTCTCTTGACTCCAACAAAAAATACAAGGGCACCTACTGCCTTAGCCAGCAGCTGAAGACAGTGTGTGTGGATCCTAGATTTGGTACATAAAATCTATAAATTCTCCACCTGATGCATGTAACTCTTGGCACATTTATCCCCATGACTGTAACATAGAACACACTGAAACAAAGCTGTGGTTACCACAGAGCATCCCTGCAAGTAACAGCATTCTGCTCATAAAATGCTAGCAGCCAAGTTGCACTTACTCTCATGTGGAAGTTTGCAACTCCTTAAGTTAACTGAAATGTTTTATCCACAAGAAGAAAAATTTGCATTCTGCATGTGTTCCTGGTTGTATTCTCCTGATAACATTAATTCTGGGATGTCCTAATTATTTCAAGTCTTCTCTGAACATAACAAATCTGCAAAAGTCACTGCACTCTACTTTTTTTTTTTGTTTTCTTCCAAATCAATGACAGTGCAAAAACAAAACAAACAAACAAATCCCACTCTTTGCTGTACATACAAATTGTGCTTCATATGAAAGAGTGTTTTGTGGTGTATGCTAAGTGCGGGGGGACAGCTAATGCCACTATTGAATGCCACCTGTATACTGAACATTTATAAACCACCAGGCATTTCAGTCAAAACAGTTGTATTTTTTCTCTGATTCTTTGACATGTTTTTCCTTGTTTTCCAGAGAAATTAAAAGGCTTTTGCTTTCACTGCCTTTTCTTGACAGAGATGCCACAAGGTATCTATACATCTCAAAGGCCAACACAAAATCAATCTGTGTGATTATGCAATTTAACTGCATTTGCAGTGCTAATTTATCTTCTAGCATCTGTAAATTACTTTATTATAAAAAATTCAAAGGCTTAGCTGAAAGCCAAATTAGACATGGTAGCAACACAAAAACATTATCAACAAGGGAAATCTCTAAAAGCACCAGCAGACAACAAAACATCAAGTGATGTGTAGAAAGACATAAAATGTGATATAAATTCATTAAGTGCTGACTATTGTTGTTTTATTTGAGATCTGAGTAAAAGTATAATGCTGGAAGGTTTGCCAAGCTGTGCTACAGGGAGTCAATTTGCCATTTTCTTTTAACCCTTACTATTCAGATATTTTATACTAATATTTTTGTTTATCAAAAAAATTACAGCTTCCCAATTAAAGGGGGAGGGACAGGGGATCATGGGACCTTTGATAAATTAAGGAAAAAATTTTTCTCCCATTAGATGAAGTTGAAAGCTGAAATTCTTTCCTCTAGTTATTAAATGACAGCACTGAATTCAATGTTAAACATTTATGCAGGACGAAAAAGCAACCTATAAATTCAAGGTTAAACATTTATGTAAAAGAGCAGCTTGGAAAAAAATAGAAACTTAGAATGAAACTAATGACCTTTAAACATCAAAGGCAAATTTCCTGTCCATTAGGAGGTCAGTGTGCTAATGTAGCACAAAACTGCACTGACATGATTTCTGGTGTCACATCTGATACTGGAAGAAACCCTGTTCTCACTGAAAAAAAGGCTTTATCGTACTACAGGGTAAAGATTTCAAAAACCTCTCTCTTTTCCCTTTACAAATACTACTTGATTTTTGCTTTTTTTTCCAGTTCTGGAAGAATTTGGCATCAGACTTGACATTCTTATTAAGCTGAATGCAACGACAAATCTACTTAATATTTGAATATTGAACAGGTAGTAAATGTAATGACTTGGTACAATAAAGATGCAGAGAAGGAGCTTAATGCTCCCACACATTCTTTTTACCATGTTCTCTATTCCAAACACCATAATCAAGACATCTGCTAATAGAGTTCCAGATTGAAAAGTTCCTTCTGAAGACAATGCTTAACCAAGTCAGTCTATTTCCAAAAACTGTCTGCCTGCCTGCATAGCCTATACAGCCAAAAGATACAGTTTTAGAACTGGTGCTGATTTATTATGGTTTTTCTCTGGCTCCTAGTCTATAATTACCAAGCAGCTAAATCCTTTCTAATTCAGGTAAAGTAAACTTGAAAATCAAGATTTTGGAGACAGTTTCCAATCCTGGCCTGAGAAACAAAAGATTCATTAACCAACCAGTCACTCACATTTTGGCAACTAAGAGCACAGCTATTCTGTGGACTTCTTCAGTCACTGATTACAGATACTTAAAGTCAATTGGCATGTCCCTCTTATATATGCACCAGTTGATAGGATTTGCACTTCTCACTTGGCACTGATGGTGCTAGTCTACACAACAAACTTTATAAATACACAAGGCTGCTTCATAGATCATTAATTTTTACTCTTGTAATATACATACATAAGAAAAATCAGATTCTTTTGTACGAACAATATACTCCACAAACAACAAAAAAAGAAAAAAATATATGAAGGGAAGCATATTAGAGGAAGTAACTGGAAAGGTAACAGCAGAATGAGCTCTAATATGTCTGAAATTGTAATAATGTCATCTTATTCATAGTAAAGAGAAGATTTACCTTAAGTAAACCCAAACCACAAAAAATCCCAGAGATGCAGCCCTGCCCTACAACATATCCTGAAAGAATGAATATTCTCTCTTGTTACTAAAAAGATATGATCCATTAGATGGAAGTAGATGCTTTAAGCACTGAGAGAGAAGTGAAAGCTAAGTGGAAAAAAAAGTAGTGACAAGTATCATCCAGAAACAGGAGAGAGAAGTATCAAGCAAAGTGTAAAGACAGAGAGGGATGTATACGAATATGAGAAGTATAATACTGAGAGAAGAGCAACTATAGGAAACTAGTTATTATGGGAGGCCAGGAAATGAAATAAAACTGGAAAAAAGAAATATTGTGTTGTCACTCAGGATACCCAGAGACAGTGAGGGGAGAGAAACCAAAATTCAAAAAGATTGAGGAAGGAAAGTAAATTAAATAGAACAGTGAATAACAGAGAAAGAGAAGGAAAATAGCTTTTAGTTTGGTGGATTCATTTTTTAATTTTTTTATTATTTTTATTTTTTATTTTTGACATTTCCCCAAGAAACTTCACAACTACATGGAAGGGCGTAATGGAATATTTCTTATTTAGGGGATTTATAGGTGAATATAAACCATAGAAGAAAAACCGTAGACCAGACATCTTAAATAACCATGATAACAAGGGAATTCAGAGTGTCTGTATTTTTAAAACAGACTTTTTTCAGCAATTCTTGAAATATACCTTATATAAATCCTATATTTCCCTTTTTATGGACTGTCCTGTATGCTTTTCTCTGAAAGTGTTCTACACTTACCTTGGCAGAAGTCCCCATGCCATTTCCTTCTCCATCAAAGAAAACTTTCAGCAGGGCAAGAATCTTATGACAAAGGACTTCCCTACGAGTAAAGATCTCTACAATCTCCAGTAGAAAAAGCAAAGCATTATAAACCCCTTGAAAAAAGAGGGTATTAAAGGGTTTTTTCCTTTTCCCATGTGCAGTTCTATGGTGTTTAGCTTTTGGTCCTACAGGAAGGATATTGATCTGCTGGAGTGTGTCCAGAGAAGAGCCACCAAGCTGGTGAGGGGTCTGGGGAACAAGTCCTATGAGGAGAGGTTGAGGGAACTTGGCATGTTTAGTTTGGAGGAGACTGAAGGGGGACCTCATTACCCTCTACAACTACCTGAAAGGAGACTGTAGAGATATGGGGATTGGCCTCTTCTCACAAGGGAATAATGACAGCACCAGAGGAAATGGTCTGAAGTTGTGGCAGGGGAGGTTTAGATTAGATATTAGGAAGAATTACTTTACTGAAAGAGTGGTCAGGCAGTGGAACAGCCTGCCCAGGGAGGTAGTGAAGTCGACATCCCTGGAGGTATTTAAGAAACATATAGATGTGGCTCTTCAGGGCATGCTCTAGTGTCCAAGATTATTGGTGTTGGTGGTGTTGGTGTGGGGTTTGGTTGGTGGGTGCTTTTTTTTTTTTTTAATGTGTTTGGACTCGATCTCAGACGTCCCTTCTAATCACAGACATTCTGTGATTCTGTGATTTCTTCTTTCCTTAGAACAAGCTTTTCTTACTTCATGTCCTACTTCTTTATTTTGGGTTGTGGTTTTGGTTTGGAGGGTTTGTTTGTTTGGCTATTTTTGATTTTGGTTTTGTTTTTTGCACCTTGCTAATCCACAGTGCAAATGTGAAAAAATATGAATAAATGCTATATAACAAGACTCACAGTTAGATCACTTATGGAAAGTGAATATGGAAACAAGGGACATAAGCATAACGTTTTAAGCTAATGGCCCACTATTAGTATTTGTATTGCCATAAATCTCTAACAGGTCCAGACAACAGGAGGCAGCAGTACCCTGCTGTGTTGGCATGAATTCCAGCGATGTTTTCTGAGATTCCTTTTATTGCTCTCCTTTTACATTGGAACCTTTAGCTTCCTAAGACATGTACAATTTATTTTGGTTACAACAAGATACAAGTCTGAAACAATTATATCTTTAAAGGAAGCAAACCAGTGACCACTTTCTATCTCTGAGACCAAGTGTCATGGCACAGCTTATATCAAGATGGCTAAATTTCTTATCCTTCAAAATAAGGTGCCTTCGGAGTGCCTTTGGGGATTGACTTGGTGTGCTGTCCCCTGAACTATGCCCAGGAACTGTCTGTGCAAACAGTAGCCACCACAGGTGACAACCATGTTAACAAGGTAACATGGCAGTGCCTGTTCCCATACTCCTGTGCAGATTATTTTACTAGTATAGGGATTGCCAATAAAGCTTTTAATTGCTACTGTAATGCAAACAATAACATGAAACTGGCAGATTTCCCAGCATTGTGTTAATTTCTTTGGGTGTATTTTAACGTACTTATTTTAAAATCCAATGAATGCTTAAAAAAACCCAAAGGCAACCAAAAGAACAAAAAAAAACCCCAATAAAGTGTATTCATTTTCCCATTCTGGAGAATGGTAACCCTAATAGACTGAAATCCTACATTGCTTTAATTTGTCACAGCTTAAAAGGATTCATAAAAAGTCTGCAGATGGAAACACTAGCTTGGACACCATCTGTGAGACAAAGGTCTCTGTAAACAAGTTACTGCAGTAAGACTTGGAACCTGGGATAGATTGTATACAAAAAAATGCACATTTAAGTATTTCTAGCTTTAAACTCCAAGTTGAAGTATATCTGAGATGTATAAAATAACGTAAACTTAAAAAATATTTATGGAAGGAAATGCATTGTCTCACAGGCCTGTCTTTAACTATGGATTGGTTGCTTCTACAGTCCAAAAACTGCTCAGTGAAGCAGACCTTGACACTTTACTGGATCTGGATGATTTCTGAACACCAGTGTGGGAACGCAAGGGTAATTTTTCATGTATTGTTTGGATAAACTCCTTGCTATTCTGCTTTACCATGTTGACACTGTGCTCTTTTTCCTCTTACTGAAATTCTTGTTTGCTTCTTATGTAGATGCAAAGGGAACTGAACACCCCACAGACGGGTGATTTTTAGTGATCCCAACATTTTAACAGAGGACTAATGCATTGTAGTATTTAAAAAAATGTCCTAAAAGATATCAAACCATTCAGTGGTACTATTAACAATGACAGAAGGATTTTATTTATGCAAAACAGCCTAACTGGAAACTGCACTGTCATTGCTTGTCTTCTTGCTAACTACCTCAGAAATTTTCTCTTTTTATTGGATTTTTTCTTTTAAGATGGTACAGTGAAAAATCTCTTATAGAGCTAAATTTATAAATTCATATTAAGAAACAGTCCCTGTAATTCTGACACATCCCAAAATTATGAAGATATTAGGGTCAAGAGCCCAGTTTTAAGTTTGTTTATGTAACATGAATTTTCAGTTAAAGATTGATTTTGAATGTGGGATGGTGGAACAATAAAATTATCTTGTAGAAGGGAATGTTATAGTCAAAGACAGTTCAAAATGTCCCAAACCTGGTTTTGGGCAGAAAACTAGGAAATATCAGGATTTTCTTCTCTCAAAATACTGATATAAATTTTAGACTCAGACAAGAGCATAAGCCCAAATCAAAATAATGAAATTTGGTCCAGTGATAATTACATTTGTTTTTCAACTTCTTTAATATCTGTATTTTTGAATGTAAATCCCTTAGCTAGGGTGGGTTTGCCCTGGTTTGCTTTTGGCTAACTGTCTTTCAGCCAACTAATTGAAAAATAACAAAAGCATTAAAGATAGACGTATTCAGACTGAAGGAAATTACATTTTATATGCAAATTCTTCAGGCTTTTCTTTAACATCATCTGTGTGACAGGTGATTATTAAGGTGATTATCACTATTCTACTCAAGATAAAAAGAAATTACATGTTTTTAAAATCAAAGATAATCCATTGTTTCGGTACTGTTAGTATCAGACTTTATTTTTTATTTTTAATACAGATTTTACTTGGTAACTTATAGTCTGCTGTGCTGTAAACTCACCAGGTTACTTAGAAATTCACTTCTGTCCTCCTGAGTTTGCTCTTTTTTTATACTGAAAGATTATCTGCAAATTTCTCCTGCATAAACACCTGCAGAATCCTTGTGCAATAGCTCAGCATGTGGAAAAGGTTGGGAAATAGGGAGGGCTATTTTGTTTATTTTCAGCTGTGGGTCCAAAAATATTCCAGGACATGAAGGCAATTTAAATGTATTCCAGTTAAGACTCTCTCTGAAGACTCCGGCACCAAAGCCAAAAGACAGAAACCACTCAGAGGCTACCAAGGACTGCTGCGTATGACAAACATTTTTCATAAAGAAGAGCTTTCTGAAACCTAAAAGGGGTATATGAATCATATTAGAAAGTCAGCAATAGTATGAAAAAAGATTGTCTAATGCTCTAGTTATCTGAGACACTGATACTATTATACATACTTACCCTCACTATTTCATTTTCAAAATACGTATTTATGGCTTGAACTTCTTCCTTTTATCCTGCTGCCAGTACTTCAGGAATGAGAGAAAGTTGGGACTTTTACCTAAGGGTATGGGACTGCCTGCCTGCTGCCTGCTTCAGATGGTGTCAACCCAATTCAGGGGAGGGTTTCTCTCATAATGACATTTGGTCCTGCTGTTGCTTTCTAACACAGCCCTCAGAGGATGTCACTTTAAGTTGGAAAAGAGAATAACGCTGTAGGGGAAAACAAGTTGTGCTATGAGGTAGAGAGGGTTTCACAGCAGCTAGGGGTTTCTTGGCCTAAGTATAGCTATGCTGTGACTTTATGCAATATTTCTTCAGACTATTACAGTCCTTGTGCTAGAGTCAGAATTGGAAATGGACCTTATGCCTCCTCATTTGGATTTAGAAAAGAATACATCCAAAGGAGCAATAAAACTCTGGCATGACCAATATGCAGAGCCCGAGACATTCTAAATCTTTTACCATTTTCCCTGATTAAGGATAATGTCTCATACTTTGTAGGTTGGTTAAGTCTTCAGAAAAAAATTATTTAAAAATTGTAAATAAAGAATATTCAGAATAATTGAAAAGACTCCAGGGAATTATCAGGATAGAAGACTTTTGATTCTAAAACAATATTTGGGGACATAAAATTAATATTTGAATCCTAAGATTTCTTTAATTCCCACTGAAGTTGAAATCTATGTAATCACGAGGACAGATGGATAATCTAGACCAATGACCTAGAAATTACATTGGATTGGTTCTTCACAGGTCATACCCACCAATTTCAATTACAAAATTTGTTGTTCCAGATGTTGTTATATTTATCATTTTTGTAATGCTAAACCAGGAATTTTAATTTAAAATATACTGTGAAGATTATTGGTTTCATCTGAAGAAGTTTGAGCCCAAATCCAGGATAAATTTGAGGGGATTTGTATAATAATAAATCTTATCATTTTTGAGTGTTGCAATGAAATCAAATGTATATTTGTGTGTATATACCTTTATTTTTTGGCTGCTGAAATAACAGACCAAATGAATAAACCCATAAACTTTTACCATGCTCTTAACTGATTTAATTTAAATCCAGAATACCATTAGACTCAAATAAGTTCTCCTGTGTATATTTCTAATGAAGAACACCTGTACAGTGAGCTTCTATCACAGCTTAGCTGACTTTTGTTTTAGCCATTACATTTCTAAATCATGATTCATTGTTACAGGTGGGACTAAAATTTTAACCTGATCCAAGAAGTGCACTTAACTGCACTGTATCAATAATGGCTCTTGCTGGGACTTTAAGATATATGCACCTTTTTTTTTTTTTTCATAAAAAGTGATATAAGTATTATAAAATAATGCAACAAGTTTTCTTTCAAATGTAGTTGTAATTATTGCAGAACCCCATAGGCACAATTTACAGTGGGAAGGGAAAAATATGCTCCACATATTCCACATATTTCCAGACACTAAAGCAAATATTCAGCAATGCCAGGGAGGGAAGATCATACTTCATGTGTATTTCTGTGTTTACTCAGGCTCTTTTGTTCTGTTCTGTATCAACTCTGTGGTGGATTTCTGGTGTAAAATGATTTGTAGATGCTTAAACTCTATTTGTGTAAATACTACTCTTCCGATCCTTGGAGATAATGCTGAAATGCTACAATAGCTCTTATCAAATATCACTGGAAGAGAGCAAACTTGAAGATCTCAAGACAGAACTGATTATAAATATTTTATAAGATAGATAGCTAATGGATGGATAGGATTTGCTGTGAACAAGAAGCCTTTCTTTTTATTTTTTTGTTTTGTTTTGTTTTTTGTTTTTCACCACAACACAACATAGGTAATGAAAAATCAGCGTAAGACCATTTGTGTTGGAAAAATTACCTCCCCAGCCAAATTTTATGTAAACTAAAATTTTCTAGGATAAATTTACCCTTTTTGTCTTAACTATTTAAACATACTGACAAAGTTGTTTGGTTATGCTTTTCAAAAGAATACTTATATCTCTTTATAAAACATCTATCTTATTTCTAGGGTTTTAAGTACAGTAAGGGGAAAGAAAAAAGAAAAAAGAACTATTTGAAGCTGGCAAGATTTTTTCCTTCTCTCTTTTCCTCTGAAAAATAGATTACTATTGTAGTTGGTAAAAAATTAAGGTTTCCTAAAGGAAAACATAAGAAACTGTAGCTTTCTTACATGGTTTATAGGTTATTCAGTTCATTAGCAAATGTTTATGAGTTCAGAAATGACACATTAACTTCAGTTTCTCAGTTTTCTCATTTATGGTATAAAAATATGTGGACAGAAGTAGTGTATCATTAATTTTGCTCTATAGTGAGCAAAGATATTTCACCAGTTTTAGCACATTCGGTTTTAGATTTGTGACACAAATATGAGAGCTACTACAATTACACCAAAACCCCCCAACTATTTACAATAAGATTTATTCTGTATGAGGAGTAAGGAATAGATAGCTGGTATTGGCATGTGATTTAAAGATGCATTGGATATTGTTGTTTGTCCAGCATATGGTACTGTAGCAGTTAAACTGAATAATCACCAGGAACCAGTAAAGTGATTTTGCTTTGAGAATTGTTGCACTTGTTCTTCATTGAACAATTTGTAGTATTCTACCCTGAAAACTAGACAGTGGTTCCTGTGGATATTGGGTTTCTACCTGAAAGAAATTTCTTCACTAACAGTTTGTCAGCAGGCAAATGGCAAGGTAGATGTCATTTGAGAAAATCAAGCCAATTTTTTGGTGCTATTCTGTTTTTCTGACTTATCACATACTGCTTGAGACTTCCTAGTTTTCTGAGGATGTTCCTGTGATATTATGAGAAATTATGGTATATTCATAAATATATGAAAATTATGGTAATTTTCTACCATTTTATTTCTTCCATTCTGAAACGGAGGGTTCAAAAATATGGCCTTAAATAAAAGAATAAATAGTTCACTCCAGAGTAACTTTGCTTTTCCTTTTTGACATGCAAATAATGTTACCTCTCCTAGAGAAAAGATAATCAACATAGAAAAAGATAAAATATTCTATAGTCAATGAAGCATGTGACTGGACCATAAATGTTGTTTCATATCATACAGTATGAAATACATTCTTAGAAATACAAAGCAGAATAAAAAACTTGTCTTGCAGAAGAGGATGTATTTAAAAAAAAATAAAATTGTAAACATTTTGGTTAATAAAAGAACTTGGTTAACTTTTGGTAGCTGTTTCACTTTGTATACTTTGTTGAACAGAAGGTGCTATTTTCAGCACTCTGGAGAAAGCCAGCTACTGAGAGAGAAGACGACATTGAAATTCTTCAGCAACATTTTTTGTTAAACTTCATTAAAGTGGATGAAATGGGATCAATTTTAGAAGAGTGATGGGGCAGTAATGAAGAGAGGCCCAGTGCTATTGAAAGCAGCACACATCTGATGTTTTTATTCTGAGACCTGTTCCAGGGGAACATCCTTACTCCTTAGTTGCTGTTCTCTGTGTAATTATCACCTTCACTGCTAAGGACAGACTGCACATCATTTAATCACTCCATCGGCAAAGTCCTTGCCTGTGACATCCAAAAGCAGTCAGGAAGGCATTACTGAAAGAGAAAAGGACACAGAAGGATTTTTAATATTGTAAACCAGAGAATCAAAGATTTTGTATTTGCTCTAAAATAACATATGATAAACAAACATAATAGGGAAGGCAGCTAGTGTCACTCAACCTTTTTCCTGTAAGGCTTTTTAAAAATCCACTTTGCATACAACTTTGATGCTTTTCAATTTCTCAGATAAGATTACAAAACTTTAGATTCTATTAAGCCACTAGATAATGTAATCTGTTCATCTGTTGTTTATGGTCAGCAAGAGACAGTACTGTGCTGTGGCTAATGACCTGAATCAGGTGATAAAAAACCAGGCTGACTCTGTGTTCGTGCTTCTGATCTCAGTAAGACATGATTTCCCTATCAGCCTTTTCTTGTATGCTTAATTGTATTCTGTTTGGGATATCAGAATATACTATTTCCTAGTGTGTCTTGAATTTGAAGCTTTCTCAGTAAGTCAGTTTTGTTCGCTTATTATTTCAAAAGTATCGCTAAGTTGAATTGTTAAACCACAGCATGAAATAACGTATTTCTCTAACATGATCCAGCAGCTGGGAACAGAAATATCAATATCAGTCATGGCTGTTGTAATAAGACATGTTATATGGTTATTCTCTAGAACTCATAAACACCTCCTGAAACACTCCCTATACAAATAGTTTTAAAATAGTTCCTTTGCGGTAGCATTCACAAAACCTGCAACAATATTATTCAAAATCAGATCATCAAAATTCCTGATCCTAAAAGTACCATGCTATGATTTTAATATAGCTTAGTGTCATTTCTGTCCTTAGTCTCGCTTTGCACTCTCCAGAGTAGGATCAACAGTTTGCCTGGATCAGTTCTGCCATCCTGAATGCTGTGATCTATGTCACCAATGTAGATAGATGCTTGCTTACTTGTTACCTTCTTGCTGCAAACCTCACTTCTATGAATCAATGATCCTATCTCCAAAGACCTCCCTACTTGCATATTTTCAGACTAAAGTAACATTTTGTGCTAAGAAGTTACTCACTCCTGTTCAGAGGAAGTGAACCAGCTTCCATGCCCACATGCCTTATTTTCATGTGTAACACAGTCCATAATTGTGTTTAATCCTGGGCTCGCCGACACAAGAAAGATAGGGATTTACTGAAGTGGGTCCAGCAAAAGGCATATAGAAAAACTTTTTTTACCGTGAAGGCAATCAAACACTGGCACAGGTTGTCCAAAGAGATTGTGGAGTTTCCATCTGTGACTCCATGTGACTTCACATATTGAAGACCCAACTGAGCAAAGTCCTGGGCAACCTGTTCTAGCTGACCCTGGTTGAGCAGGGGGTTGGACTAAAGGATCTTCAGACGTGCCTTCCAATTTAAAGTAATCTGTGAATCTATGCCTCCAAAGTACTTCCACATTGCAGAACACAATACTAAATTCCACATAGACTGAAAAAAAAATCTGTGCAACTTTGAATGAATCATAACTCATTGCATTTGAGTTACTGTCATGAAGAATTCTTGTTCCATGTACATCATCACTAAAGTGAAGCTGTTTGGTCAGTTCAGGCCAAATTTACCAATAGAAAATGTTTCTACCTTCAGCCATGTCTTCCTACCTGGTAAGTTATAAGGCCATCATGTAAATCACCTCAGAGGACAATAAAGTTCAGAATAAATTCAGTACAAATGCTGTAGCTTCTCCAAAATCATTCTATGTATGAATCAGTAACTTAGAACCCACAAGAATGGTGCTTTCTACAATTTTTTCTGAAAAAAATTATACCATTTAGTGAAAGTCAATATTAGTAGTTTTTCAAATTATACTAAAATTAATAGCAAGTCTTCCACTGGAAAAAATTCCATCAGTCTTTCCCAATTGTCTTCTAAAATCAACAGATTTTGTAACCTTTTTTTTTGTTTCTCAAATCTAGATAAGGTAAATTCTTCTTGAAAAACTATTTTGTTATATTATCATCACCACTAATACAAAAAAGCAGTATTTCGTATTCCTATTTTATTCGTAGCAAAAATTAACTTTATCTCATTCAATTCTGTATCACAAATTCTGTTATTTTGTGGAAAATGTAGCAAACTCAAAATATTTCACAGGAAGTATTCAGAACCACAAGCAGGAAATCATACCTATTGGTCTGGCTTGGTTTGAAATATAATAGGTTTCCAAAAGCTCATGGAAGTGTGTATATATTGCAGGTAAAATGAGTCCTCTTTTTTTTCCCCTCATAATATACTGCATATTAAGAAGTGACATGATTATTTTCAGAAACAACCGAGCATCTGCTCTTTGAAATTAGACCTTTTAATGGTGCAAAATTGATCCAAGAAATTTCATAAAAGCTTTTCCAGGGGCCAGAATTTTACCCTTCATACGTGGTGATTTTGAGAACCAATTTACTTTGACTTGGAAGTAGTATTCAACTTCTATAAATGAGTTATTTTCCAGAGTCTCGGAAGCAAAACTTACATTCTGAAGAGTAGAAAGAGAAATAATGCAATAATTAGTTTATTAGTGCAATGAAAAAAAGGGGAGAAGGAAAGAAACAAGCAATATTGCTTTTCCTGAGAATCTGTTCACCCCAGAAAAGAAGTTTCAGCCGGGTCTGTGGAGAGTATTAGAAAGAATAAATATGTTGTGACATTTTCCCATTATGTTGCTTTCTCTATCTTCTGTCTTAAATATGTAGCTTCTCTTCCCCTAATGTGACAAAATCCCATTGCTCTCAGCTTGGTAATTAAAGTGCAGTAACACTTCAGGTGATAAAAACATGAAGAGATGTGTTAATATTTCAGAGATTATTTTTTTTTCACCTATTTTATTCAATGATGTAAATAAGAATACCTAGTTAGCTTGGAAAGATACAATGATTATAGAACAGCATGACTATGGTAGACACATTTAAATTAAAGGTCACTGCCAAAAGAACAGTCATCTTGAATTTTATCAAACATAACAGAAAATATGTGTCGGAGTGCCTTGAAAGTCTACTGGGGATAAATCACATTCAGATATTTAAGAAACATAATGCATATGCATTAGGGAAGTGGGGTGGCTGATATTTTTGCAGAGGGATGAATATAATTCTCCTACTTGGTATCATACCAGTAAAGAAATAAAATTTTATTTCATATTTTTTTACTACATACATATTTTTCAAATGCACTTCCTTCATTTAAACCTGCCAGAAATATCTTAATTCATGGTTTATTGGAGCTTCTCTCTCCTTCCTTCTCACAGCTGTTAGGATAATATCCACTGAGCATTTAATTTATGACTTTAAATCCTGACCCTCTGGGTTTTTTGTTTGCTTTTTCTGTTTCTGAATCTTTATATTCATGAAAAGTCTCATTGAATTGGATCAATTTAACTGGGCATAGGATGACATGCTAAAGAGGTCATGAAGTCCTTTCCTCTAACATTGCAGACAGATGTTTGTACCAAAAAAAAGTAAGTAACAGAATACTTTAATCACACACCAGAAATCTTTAAGAACCCCATAACAAGTCCAAATCCCATAAGAACTTACCAGTATGTACGTAGGTAGCCACATTCATAGTATGAAACAGGACGAGAACAGGATAGATTAAGACAACTGCCAGTGTCCAGTTTTATGAGAGTGAAGACTTAGTTTGTCAGTAGCCAGACTATGGAGAATGGGTGAACAACTTCCCCTAATTCCACCCGTACGGTTGAAGGCCAGGAAATAATTAAACACAGATAAATGGAAACTAGTCCTGAAAGTGAAATGTTAAAAGGAAAGTCACATGCTCATGAAGAAATTCTACTTTTGATAGGTCACTTATCAGGACATTTTAGAAAAATTTAATTAAAATCTCTTAAAGCCAGTGTCAAAACCCAAACACAGAAAACAATCAACAGACCAGCAAAAGAGAAGCAGAATACAAGCTGATGTCACAACAGGAGACTTGATGAGAACAAGTACTTATTGCCTCTAAGGGAACATCAAAGCCAAAATTATTCATGCCATGAAGTTCTTTTCAATTCATTCAAGAAAAGTGGTGGTTTACTGATTAAGCATGCCGAAACTTCTTATAATGAATAAAATAATAATAATTATTAATAGTAGCAAGGTTTATAAATAATAATTTTATCTATTTAGCAATACTCTCAATGTTATTAGCTTATTACAGATGCAGAGAATGATAGAATTTCTGTCCCAAAGAGTTTCTGAACTTCAATTAACTTTTTTTATCACCTCTAAAACTCAATGGGCGTGTAGAAAAAGAAGTTTTAGTGTTACAGCTTGTTAACAAACTGCATCAAAAATACTTGCTGTAAAGTATACACTGCTGGTGTTAACTGTATTCCTCTAAGAGACATTTCAATTCAGGGTAACTTTCAAATTCAAACTTGTGGACCATCTGTCTAAGTATGGTATCTAAGTGGAGCATATATCTAAGCACAAACGTTTGTGTTATCACTTGAATCAGCAATGTTTTTGCTAATGTTATATATGCACATTTATGAGAATTAAGAGGTTCATAGAATCATAGAATTGTTCAGGTTGGAAAAGACCCTTAAGATTATTCACTCCAAATGTAAACCTAACACTACCAAGTACACCAAATTGTCACACAAGTTCACTTAAAATTGCCAAAAAATAAATTAGTTTAAAGTATGTGGTAAAAAAACAGATGATTAAAAATTATACTTATTCTTGCACTGTAGTAGAACAGTAGAAATGTCAGAGATAAGAAGAGAACCAGAAAGAGAGAACTTGAAGTCAAAGATGGTTGGCAGAATTTAACTCCTGTTGTTTTTCATTGCCACCTGAATTCTTTCAGGAGTATTTTTCTTGGCCTACGTATTTTCAACTTCTGAATATCTGCAACTGTATTATTCCCCCAGTGAAAAAACAAGTATCACACAGAGGTTCTCTGTTAATCTGAAGAACAGATCTTCAAAAGACAATTTAGATAGACAATGAAGCTGCTTTGGATGCAGATTAGTAACATCATCTGAAACAGCCTCACGTGAAAATCTGAGTTCTTCAAGAAGAGTAAATGTGTTTTAAACAATAGTGGACTTTAAAGTTCAAGGTTAATACAAACAGTAACTGCTTATCTCTACTGAAGTTACAATTAGAAACCCTAAATATTTGGGTTGAGCATTTAAAAATTATTTATTACAAGTAATGCATCTCTGAAATAATGTCCTTTTCCTCTGCTTAACCTTCCCTTTAGGCATGAGTTGTCTAGACTTGTGAAGAGGAAGGGAGGACGTTAATGGTTTTTATTCAGGCATCCAGCAAGGCGGCACAGAAGAGGAAATTATTATTTTTTAACTGAATGCACTGGTAACGATGCACACAAATGCCCAAAATTAGCTTTATTTTTCAAAGGTTCTGGAGGAGCAGAATGCAGGACCCATAGCGTACATATTAACAGCATCAATTATCCATGCGACTGCTGCTCTTCTTGAGCTCTGGATGTTTCAGGAAATACAGTTTCCTTCTTTATGCTGTGTGCTTATAGTGTGAAATCTAAGAAAATATACCAGAGAATTATTGCTGATATCATGGACTTTTTTGTTACTTCTTAGTGGGTCTATCAGGTTAATTAATTCCTGTTATATAATCATATATATTCTGCAAGTGATTCCTGGAGAATTGTGAGCAGAGGAAGGTTTCAGGGTTTTTGTTCTTCATTTATATGTTTCCCAGATTTTTCCCTTAATTGTCTTCACAAGAAGCAATAATTCCGGCTCAGACATATTTGTGCTCTTACTTCCTTACCTCACAGCTTCTGGTTATCTGAGTTGCATTGACAAAAACTTTGCAGCTGTCAGCCAGAAGTGCAAGCACATTATATTTTGTAATTTTATAATGTGTCCATATAAACAATAAGTAATAGAGATTCAAAAATTAAGGAAATGCATGCCTAAGGATGTTCAGGATTGGTGGAGTTATGTTGTCTCCTTGGAAGAATTTTAAGTTAGGAATTAAATAGCACAATGTTGGATCGTATTTGTGCTCATCTTCAGTGGTCATAGCCAGCATGATATCAGGCAATTTGATGTGCACTCTGTCTTGAATATAATGGAATTTTGTAAATGTTGATCCAGACTGCAGGAGTCTATGTAGAGTAAGGATTTGTTTCCCTTTTGAGCTCAAATTTGGGATGGCTGTGAAGACAAGGTCTTTGAACACTGGTCTGCCAGGCCTTCACTGACTATAACAGGAAAGAAAGGTCAGATGATGTATCATCAATCTTTTGATCAGTAATACCTGGGGAACAAAGACTGCAGAAATAATTTGATTTTTTTTTCAAATAAAATGTTTTACATTTCTCTGGAGTTTCTCAAATTTTAACTGCACTATACAACAGTGGATGTATATTTGAATTGTCAAGCATGTATCTTAATTGATATCAAATTACTGTAAATTGAAAAGCAATGTTAGTTTTAGAGCAATCAAATTGTCGTTTAAGACATTTAATTGAATATGTCATCAAAAATTGTTTGCTGGGGAAATCCTATTGAGGCTTACTGTGATAGAAGAAGAAGTTGGGCAAAAAAGCCAGCAGGCCTGCGTGGATAAATAGGGAACAAGCTGGAAGGAGCTGGACAAGCTCAGGACTAAAAAGGAGGCCTATAGAGGGTGGAAACAGGGACGGGTTGAATGGCCAGAATATAGAGAAATGGTCTGAGTCATCAGGAATGGGATCAGGCAAGCGAAAGCCCAAGCAGAACTAAATCTAGCCAAGAACATCAAAAACAATAAGAAAAACTTCTACAGATATTTCAGGGACAAAAGCAAGACTAGGGAAGTTGTGGGCTCTCTCCGGAAAGAAAACAGATACCTGGCCACCCAGGATATGGATAAGGCTGAGCTACTGAACAACTTCTTCGACTCAATCTTCACTGGCAAAGGCTCAAACCACACTACCCAAGTCACAGAAAGCAAAAACAGGGGCTCTGCAAATGAAGAACTGCCCACAGCACAGAGAAGATCAGGTTCGAGACCTCTTAAGGAGCCTGAAGGTGCCTAAGTGCATGGGACCTGATGAAATCCATCCACGGGTCCTGAGGGAGCTGGCAGATGAAGTTGCTAAGCCATTCTCCATCATATTTGAGAAATCGTGTCAGACTGGTGAAGTTCCCGCAGACTGGAAGAACATAACATCTGGGAACATAACCCAGATATTCAAAAAAGGAAAAAAAAGAAGACCCATGGAAGTATAGGCTTGTCAGTCTCACCTCCATGCCTAGCAAGATCATGGAGCAGATCCTCCTAGAATCTCTGCTAAGGCACATGGAAAATAAGGAGGTGATTGGAGACAGCCAACATGGCTTCACCAAGGGTAAATTGTACCTGACAAATTTAGTGGCCTTTTATGATACTGCCACACACTTGGTGGACAAGGGCAGAGCAGCAGGTGTCATCTACCTGGACTTGTGCAAAGTGTTCGACATTGCCCCGCACGACATCCTGGTCTCAAAATTGGAAAGTCATGGATTCGATGGATGGACCACTCAGTGGATAAGGAGCTGGCTGGCTGGCTACACCCAAAGGGTTGTGGTCAATGGCTCAATGTCCAGTTGGTGGCCAGTGACAAGTGGTGTTCCTCAGGGGTCAGTGCTGTTCAACATCTTTGTTGGAGACATGGACAGTGGGGTAGAGTGCACCCTCAGCAAGTCTGCCAATGACACCAAACTCAGTGGTGTCCCTCCCTCTGGAGGGACGGGATGCCATCCAGACAGGCTTGAGAGGTGGACTCATGCAATTTGCATGAAGTTTAACCAAGCCAAGTACAGGGTCCTGCACCTGGGACATGGCAATCCCAGGCAAAACTACAGGTTGGGCAGAGAACGGCTAGAAAGCATCTCTGAGGAGAAGGACCTGGGGGTGTTGGTGGATCAGAAGCTTAACATGAGCTGGCAATGTGCACTGGCAGCCCAGAAAGCCAACTGCGTCCTGGGCTGCATCAAGACAAGTGTGGCCAGCAGGTCTCGGGAGGTGATTCTGCCCCTCTACTCTGCACTCGTGAGACCCCACTGGAGTTTGGAGACCTCAACACAGGAAGGACATGGACTTGTTGGAGTGGGTCCAGCAGAGAGCCACGAGGATGATCAGAGGGATGGAGCACCTCCCCTATGAGAACAGGCTGAGAGAGCTGGGGTTGTTCAGCCGTGAGAAGAGAAGACTCTGGGGAGACCTTATAACAACCTATCAATATCTGAAGGGAGACTACAGGAGAGCCGGAGAGGGAGTCTTTGTCAGGAAGTGTAGTGAAAGGACAAGGGGCAACGTGTCTAAATTGGAAGAGGGGAGATTTAGATTAGATACCAGAAAGGGTGGTGAGACACTGGAACAGGTTGCCCAGGGAAGTTGTGGATGCACCATCCCTGGAATTGTTCATGGCCAGGCTCCTTGGACGTCAGCCGTTGAAGGAAGAGAGTTGACCCTTTGATCCCTCAGCTTTTATACTGACAATGATGCGGATGGGATGGAATACCCTGTTGGTCTGTTTGGGTCACCTGTCCTGTCCACTTCTCCCCACAGGTGGGACCCCTCTACGCTTTTCTGCTTCCAACCTTCCAATGGGGCAAATAAAAAATTTTCCTGACCTTGGTTGTTATAGCAGTAAGTATAAGCAAGGGCCTCTCTGCACACCTGTCCTTGGTATAATCAGAACTTAACACTATGAGAGTGAGCAGTTTCTGAACAATATGCTATTAATTTCAGAGTTTCATTAGTTAGAAGAGGCCCAGTTGAAAAAAGTAAAATTACTGAACAGAAAATTAGTTCTGTTTTACCTCAAACCAGGACATTGCAACCTGCTCTAGTGGGAGGTGTCCCTGCCCATGGCAGGGGGGTTGGAACTCGATGATCTTTAAGGTCCCTTCCAACTCAAATGATTCTATGATTCTATGATACTCTCATTATTACCCTGAGGCAGTGAGTTAGTTAAAATTTCATTATAGGAACACTAAATATCAAAGAATTCTTGCATGATACTCTGCAACACGATACATGCTTTAGTCTAATCAATTTCCTATTTGGGTTTTAAAATCAATCATTGTATCAAGCAGCTTAAAAAATTTGGGGAAATAATTTTAAGCTGATGTTCCAGCATATGCAAAGAATCTCTTCCTTATTTTCCTCCTATATATTTCCTCCTATATATTTCCTCCTATAACTGGAGGAAAATAAAAGCTGGATTTTATCAGGAAATTTTCATGCACCAATACTCGGTTTCAGTTTTAAACAAATGGGCACTTTTGATGCATTTGAACACTTGCAATGCAGAGACATTGTTTTGGTTTCTAACTGCCCCTCATTTTTGTAAACACTTCAACAATGTTCACAATTTAATATTCCTATTATCATCATTACCCAGAGTGAGATTATGTTATATTAAACATATTTGGTCCTTATATTAAGAATGCCGTTTGATGGTCCTAATTACTTATACACTTTTGTTCCCTCAGCTTTGTTTAGAAAGGCTTATAGGATAGAGCAATATTTTCTTGATGAGTGTTTCTAAGGAGTTCCTTCAACAAAGGCACTTTCTTTTTCAACCATCTCACTTAAATGCAAATAAAATCCTCTCCCTGAGAAATGAGTTTCAATTATAAGAATAGGACTGTGATTATAACTAAGTAAAAAATAATTGTAACCATTAATTTACCTAGAATCCCTCTCATCTGCTCTTAGCAGGTAATAGTTGACCTAAGTTTCTCTGCTTGCAAAATTTTAACATTAGTAATACCTCCAAACCGATCATGCAGCACACATGCACTACGGTCTGGGTGTAAAAATTTGCATAATTATTCTTACTTGATTTTGGTCAGACAGTTGCAATAGGAAGAATGACAGTGCTTCAGTTCTCATTCTTATAGTTAGGAGGAAGTTAGAAACTCGGTAACTTGAATTTTCTAATCCCTTGGAGTCAGGAAAATGCATGCAGGTGCCTCTGACCAGGTTATTGTAGGAGAGGATACAGATCCTCTTGAGCTGAAGAGGACTTAAAAGCCAAGTCTCACTCCTAGATTGCAATATAAAGTTGCATACCATTACCATTGCTTCATTGGTTAAAATCTGACAACTTCTCAGTTTTCTCAGACAAAAGGTTTATACATAATTTATGAATGGATTACAGAACCTAGGCTTTGTCACTTTTACACAGCAAAGCTACTTTAAAGCTCAGAGTCACAGGTTTATACTCTGGAGAAATGTAGTGTTTCAGAAACACATTTGCCTTTGAAATTTTGGAATGATTCCTGTCCAGATTTTCATGTTGTTGTTTGTTGTTTCATGTTGATGTTTTGTTGCTTTCCCTCCTCACAAATATTACATGAAATCCATCCACTTAGCTCTCAGCATAAGGTTCTGCCATAGAGAGAAAAAGTCTAAGACAGAAGAGTGCAAGGTCTGAGGTGTGGACTTTTAAAGCCTCCCTTCTGCTTGGCTCAAACAAAAAGTGAGAAAAAAAATCTTCAAAGTTGACATTTTTAGATTAAATTTTATACTTATGTGCATATCTAAGCAAACATACCCCAAAACTTACACTTTCACTTTTATAAATTCACTATATTTGCATTTAATTTAACATTTGGAAGTTCCTAGTGTTGCACTTCTTTCTTGCACACTTGTTTCCCTTTGTGTGGTGAATTAATTCATGGCACTTAAGACAGATGAAATCTCTCTGAAAGATGCCTTGTAAGGATCTGATTGCTTTGCTATTGGACATCAATATATTTCTTTCAACTTTGCTGACATCTCATTAATTGTGAGTAAATTCATGCCAGGTCCTTGCAAGAATTGTAATTGATGCCCAGTGGCATCCAACGAGGCTCTTAAATTGTTCATCAATAAAGTAACATGTAAATTCTGTCCTTGAGGAACAATGAACCTACTTTATTTGGACCCCAACAGAGAATCCCAACATCTATTTTTGAAATCTCCACTTACTAGGTTACTAGAAGCTGCACTTGATGGTAACAAAGAAAACATAGAAAAAGAGCAGATGGGAGAGTTGAATAATGAGAACCAAATATGAATAGCATACCATACTGTAATATATATATTTATAGAACATATATATAAAATCTATATAATATATTATATATATATTTATATAAGATATATATAAAAAACCATACTATAACATGTGATTCTCTGACCTGGAATTAACTTCAAGGAGCAAATCTCTTTAGGAGATTGTCTTTAGGAGAGTGCAGTGGTGGGAAGAAAAAGGAAAGGGAAGGGAAGGGAAGGGAAGAAAAAGGGAAGGGAAGGGAAGGGAAGGGAAGGGAAGGGAAGGGAAGGGAAGGGAAGGGAAGGGAAGGGAAGGGAAGGGAAAGAGAGTAGTCCATTCTGTTACATTTACTGTTCCATTGCTGTCTATATTACTCATTTACATTTACTTATCTACTTATAACATATATATACACACAGAGTTAAATTCTTGATTAGAGCTTAGAATTCTGTAATACAGAGACAAAACTTTGGAATTCAGTTAGTAGATTATTTTTCAGATTTTCTATTTTAGCAAAATGTGTATCTTTTAGGACTATATGGAGGTATTCACACTAACAATTCCAATTATAATTTGTAAGACACAATTGTCAATAATGTACAATATACCCAATTTAAACAAGAATGAATGCGTTGTATTTTGAGAAATCATGATGTAAATGTAACATTCTCTGCATACTTTTTTCTAAAAAAGGGAAAATATATGCCATAATATGCTTTATTATATTTTAGGAGCTAGGCAACTACTACTAAATGAAAGAAAATATAAACTTATATGATTTGAATATTTTGGAAATGAACCCATTGCTAAGGAATTTAATTCCTGCCTAAGAAAATATTTATTAGATTGACTTATGTAACCATAAATACAAAAGTTAATTTTTTATAATTTTTCCATATTGAAATTTCTGAGGGTTCTTTGGTTTGTTTTGTTGTTTGTTTGGTTGGTTTTTTTAATTACTACAGAATTTACAAAATACTTTTTACAATCTGCAGTTTTAGTGAGATGGACAGCTATGATTTTAAAGACTTTTTATTAACATCTTTTTTGTATCCTTTTTTCTACTGAGATAGTCAAGACCTTGGACCATAAAGTATCTCACATTTCATACCAAAAGAGTACATGGGGTTCCTCTTCAAATACTGTGTTTTACTTATCTTAAAGGAAACATGCAGACACTGTCACTAGATACATTTTTCTTTTTATTTTCTTATTGTTAAGTCCTCATGAAAGAGAAATACCAGTCTGAGGGTTAGCATCACAAATGATAATGCTCTTAGTCCTTACATGTATAAAACATTAAATGGAAAAATGTTACACCAAGTGCTACCTCTTTCTAGCTGATTTGCAAGACTTCTGTTGATTTCCCTTCAGTGAACTGTAACCCAGTAGCACAAGCTACTGTGCACAGGCATGTGTGTTTGTGTGCGTGCATGTGTGTACGTACATATGATTACGGTATTGTATTACTGATTTCTGATGAGCCACAGTTCACAATTCAACCATTGAAATGGTTAATGTAATTTGATGGGACTTTCCCATAGTGGGTAAGGGAAGACATTAAATTAACCTCTATTTCCAGGGTCCATATTTAGCAAGTATATGAACGCTTTCATGAATCTGCCTGTAATATTCAACTGCAACATTTAGAGATGATTAAATTAGATTATTGTGCATATCCCTCTTAGTTAAAATCAATATATTTTACTTCAAAATAAAATAATAAAACCTCTAAAACCACCTCAGGGAAAACAAAAAACAATAAACAAAAAAACCCCAACCCAAATCAAGCAAAAAAAAACCCCAAAAACAAACACAACAAAAAAACCCAACAAAGCCCAACTGCAAAACAATAGAAGACCTTCTAAGAGGCATATGCTTAAGTTAAACACACTGGCTTACAACATCTGTTGATGGCTGTTGCTGATATTTTCTTCTGGGTTATAGTAGTGTTTTCTGGCTAAACTTTGCCTGAGTTCAATTACTGATACAAATGAAAGGAAGAAGAACCTTTGATACTTACCTCAAACTAAGATGTATGTTTTGCTTCAGTCAAAACTATGGGTTTGTACCCTGAAAGTTTTGGGATTTCCTTTTCACAGGAAATTAATTATTAGGCTTTTGAGAAATCCATGGAATTAAATAATTCACATATCATCTAAAAGGACTGTAAAACTCTTCCCCTTGTAAATGGCAAAGATTTGTTCAGTTATTTCTCCTTCTATCTTTGTGCTTTCTTCAAACAAAGACAATGCAGAAAAACTAAGGTAATCAGTATGGGTGGGGAAGTGATTGACGGGGCGGCCAGCTTGGTGGAAAAGACCCTGGGATTGCAGTGAATGCAAGTTGAACTTGTATTCACCAATATATACTTCCATGGCAAACAAACAGAACCTCACACTGAGCTACAATGGAAGCAGCATGACTGGCAGATCCAGCAAAGTTATCATCTCTCTCTGCTCAGAGCTAGTAAGGTTTTGATGCTTTTATTGAGAATAAATTCTAAAGATAATGTCCTTCATCTCACAGATCACAATTTCTGGCCTCTTCCCTCTTCACTGTACAAATCTGTCAAGTTGTTGAAGTGAGGTTCCCACAACTTTTTACTTCAGTAAAGTTTTATATATTAAATTCTGGTGTAAAGATCTGTATCACAGTGTACCAGATAAGAATTATTCAATGGCCTAGAATTAAGTGTCCCACTGTTCTGGGTCCTTATCCCCATTAAAAAAAAAAAAAAAAAAAAAAAAAAAAAAAAAAAACCTAAAAATATTTTTGGCATATATATGACACCAGCAAGATCAAACAAGATTAATGACTTTATTTCCACAAAGTCTTGGATATCCTGCCAAGAAAAAGTAGTTTTCATCCATATGTGGTGGCAGTATCATTGTGTTGCTCAATTTTGGCTCATGATCAAAAGAATAATTTTTAGACATAGTTGGACTAATGCTTCCACTTACTCCAGATGCTTTTCTACTTAGATTATTCCTGAAAATACCACTAATGGGCTTTTACAAGGATTTATGCAGCCATATAACCCTTTCTATGAAGAGCATTATTGCCAGTGCAAAAATGCAGTTCACCTCTAGCTGAGGCTGGAAAATTACAAAGATAATCTTACATTTGGAGAAAGATCTAAATGTACCACATTTAAAGCTATGTTGGTCTCTTTTATATAACTTAACAGAAAGCTCTGCTAAATTCTTACGGACAATGTAAATGCTGATGTCTACTTATTGCAAATAATATGCTACAAAAGAATTAGTCTGTCAGAAATTCTGCAATGACTGGTGGGATAAAATAATATTTATTGTGAATAAGAATTCCAAGATCTGGTATTGAGAAAGCTTTGCATTTCAATTAGGAAGCAAACTTTTAAAAAGTGTTCCATAATAATGGATACCATAGTGTTCCTCAACATTTTGGGTCTGGCAGTTGGTTCTGGGATCAATAATGGATGCAGAGTGGAGTGTCCCTGTCATCTCAATTCTCACTTAGCTAGCATATGAAGTTTGAAATGTACATGTTTATGCAATTCAAAGAACACATAAGCTACACACTGACACTAGGATCTCGCCCCCCACCCCTCAAGCAAATGAAAGTATTTCTTTCATGATACTTCTCTTTACAACTTCATTCCTTGTATTCAACTTTTTGCTGTTTTTCCATTAGGAAAATACCTGGGGGTGCAGGAATCCTTTTTCTTTTCATTATTCCCAAACCCACTTCCCTCCTTTATCCCAGAAACGTTCACACGATGCAGCTTGTTAACTAGTTGTCCATCAGACATGGACAGTTTGTAATAGAAGTTGTTATGCTTTCTTTTAAAAGGCAGCTGAGCCATCTTGATATGCTAATAAGTCAAAATACACAACTGAGAGATTTCATGGCACAATCACACTGTACCTGTAGGGAGAGATCTTGATGTGAAATAATCATATCATAAATGTGATAAATGTGATAAAATAGTTTGATTACCACAGAAATACATATCAATAATGTTTCTCATAGTTAGACATCTTAGAAGCAGAAGTACTGCAATAGTAAACTGATTTTAGTAAGCAAATAATAGTAAAGCTAATTTTATCACGAGGACCAAAATTTTCAAGAATAGTTATAGACTTGTAGGACCTTACATCCTCATTCAGTTTTCCATATTGGGTTCCAAAGACCTGTTTCATATTTTTGCAATAAATAAATGTATTGCATCACTATATTCAGTATTTATTTTCATCATAACCATGTAAATATATTATACAACATAATAAACTCATCATTAAAAAATATAATATAATGCATTAGGCAATATTATGTATTTTTATTGTATCATGTATATGTATCACAATATCATATATTAACTCATATTGAATACTATTTTAAAAATGTGGATAATGAATAATAAGTATTTACTATATATATAGCTAGAAACATATATCTATATATATATGTATGTACTTTTTTGCATCTTGCCAAGAATGTTAGCTAGTGTTTGTAGAAGTCCTAGAAATAGAAACTGTTACTACTTTTCAAGATGATCCACTAGTGGAAAGCAGAGACTTAAGGATTCAACACACAATTGTAGAATTTCTAATCAAGTGAAATGAGACATTACATAATGCTGCAGAAGTATTAGTTGTACTCATTATACTTATTAAAAATTTTATTCCAAAACCAGGAACATCTACAATGCAGGAAAAGGCAAAGTGATACATAAGGTGATAGAAATAAAATACTTAAATTACTTTCTATTCAAATAATCTCAAAGAATGAACAATAAAAAAATATATAAATGACATCTAATAGGAACCCTTAACATTTAAAATTGATTAGGCTAAGGTTTTTCATCTGCTGATCTTATCAGCATGAATAGGTAGGATATTAACCTTTGATGAAATAAGTGTCTGACTTGATTCCCTTAAGAAATAAAAATCATAAAAGAGAGTCATGAATTGCAGGTTTCCTTTCTCTAGGAAAAAATAAAATAAAAATAGATTTAAAAAGAGAATTCAGGAGTTAAGAAGAATTTACTTGTTGAGATGAGGTTCTATATATGATCAGGCCCTAATGAAGCCCAAGTGCAATTCAGAATACCATTTCTATTTAGCATGCCTTTTAAGACATGTTTAATATTACTATTAGCAATGAATATGACATGACTTTCAAAATCCAGAAAAATATTAAAAATCAGCAGGGATACATGTAAAAAGCAGCACTCAGGCCATAATTGAATCCCACTAATGGATTTTATTTATTTATTTATATACTTACTTTGTGACTGATCTTTAGACACAGCACTCTATAATATTCTGGTTATACATTTCAAATTTCCTTGGTTTTATTTTCAAATTTCCTCATATATCTGTTGTGCAGATATGGAATTCCTTTTGATATATAACTAGAAGTTATATCATAAAATTCTACACTGAAAAGATGATGTCAGAACTAATGTTCATAATTGATTTTCTTGTCACTAACAGAAAATATCAGAATATTAGAATACAATGGGTCAGATAAGCTATAAAGTATAAAGTACTTACATCTGTCTCTGACATGGAAGTAGTGAATTGCACTATTGTTTATATCACAGTTTGCATAAAAGAATAAAGTGTGTAAGTATCCATTAGTAGATTTCAACTTTATTTTAAATGTTGCAATACATTGGTCAGGTAGGCCAACGCAGTAATATTTTGTATTGTATTAATGCGTTAATATTTTAAACCTGTCACATTCATTATTAATTGAAACATTAAATTACCAAGAATCAATATGACATTCAAGCTTATACACTGTCCTTAGATTATTAAGGAATAATAAAATATTTACAGATATCCTTTAATGTCTTCACTTTGTAAAGTTATTTTTAGGCAATTATACCATTAACTCCCATCCTACTTTTTATATATAACATAAAAGTAAGTTTGGTAAGTTTGAAAACAACATTATTGGCTTGCCAATCTAATACCAGAAGTCCTGGAAGTGCAGAGTTAAGTCTGGCAGAATTAAGATTGGTTTTAATTTTATATGTTGCCTTTTTTCTATAGGTCTTGTAGTTGATTCAATGAGCTAACTAAAGCGGTGTTCAGATAATAAATGGCTATTCAATATATTCTTTTTCTCTTGTTCAGTTTAGGGTTCTGTTTCTTATTTATTGCATACCATACAAATCCTTTCCTCATGACAAAACTATTAATTTTCTTGTAGCCATAGGGTTTTCATCACTGTACTATCTGAATTCTCCACAGACAGTTATAAATTTATTTCAGCAATATAGCTGTGAGCTAAAGTTACCCAGGAGTTTTTTTCAGTAGAAGAACATCCAGTTCCGCTTTCTCACATACAAGATCACATCATTGGCCCCTGTCTGCCAAAACATATTTGATTAAGAGTAAGCTTGATGGCAACAATCCCTGTAAAGAGGAATTCCACTATCTTATTAAGAAAGATACCTTACCCCCACATGCCTTTGCAACCACTCAAGAAACCACTGGCAACATGACATTTGTAGCATTTAGTAGGATCTTTAAATTCCACATCAATAGTCCTGTGCTTTGGGATAATTTCTTTCTCCACCAATCTTTTAGTGTGGCAGTGAATTTATGTTACATTTTGCATACTCTGTATCATAAGAATAAACATTATATGAATAAAAAATTAGAAAAGCTGAAAGCAGCATGAACTGAAAGACACCCTGAGTTGGTTTCTAATCTGAGGTATTCCTCAGAGAAGACGCCCCACCTTTCTGCCTGTCTGTGCTGCTGTATTGGTATGCAGCAGATAAAACCAAGCAAATCTCAGCTGAGTGGGCATTGAACCTGTTTGATTTAGAACTTTAACAAGTAGATGTAGCATTTATGAATGGATGAGATACTAATTTAAATATAGGCAACAAAGGCAGGGTAAACTAGATTGTTAAAAGACAGTGTAATTATCTGGCCCTTTCTGATTTGGTCGGTAATTTGAGGTCTGTAGAAATAAATTGGTTTTGCCTCATCAGGCTGTTAGGTATGACATAACTGAAAAGTAATATACTGGCTGAGAACATCTACCAGCCTCACACAAGGACAAGGTTTTTATATGTGACATGATAAGTCTTTCCTTTCTCTCTTTCAGAAGACAAGCCTCAGGGATTCTTGTGAAAAAATTCATATATGTACCTAGGATTTATCATTTCCAGAATCCTTCAATATTATAGATTTCACGAAGGATAAAAAATGGTTTAGTGAATTTGCTGTTTTAAAATTTTGATCTAGTTTGTCTGTAGGAATAAATTATAAACAAATTTTCCCCATTAGAAGCATAAATCCAAGGTTTTCTGATTTTCCAGGGTTAAAAAAAAAAATCAAAAAATTTCTTTGTTTTTCTTTTTAAATTGAATTTTGATTGAAATCGAGTAGGAAAAGTTGCAAAAACTTCAGGTTCACTTGGCCAAGTCAGCGTGTAGTTTTAGGGACGTTTTTAGAATACTATGCATTCATACTGCTTTCTCTAAAAATAGGGGGGGGGGGGGGGGAAGGCTAAAAAAACAGATAGATGTTGCCATCTTGGTAAAACAAGAAAATTTTCAGTTGCATTCTCCTGAGTTTGTAACTCATAGAGAAAATTATAACAATTTCTAATTTTTCAGATAAGTGGTACACTATTTCAAATATAATCCAAAATAGAGAAGAAAAAGAGAAACAGTTCTATTCTGTTCTATTCCTATGCTACTGTAAATTTTCCATATTTTGATTTACAGTATGGACATCAAGACATTGGGAAAAAAAAATTCTGTATGTACTCTGATACTGCAACTACATAGCATATTGTCCTGGTTTGAGGTAAAACCAACCATTTTTGTGTT
>BJBW01004364.1:0-18354 GCA_004320125.1 Scolopax mira
TTTTCAAGACCCGACTGGATGCAGTCTTGAGTGGCATGCTCTGACATGCTCTGGGTGGTCCTGCATTGGCAGGGGAGTTGGACTAGATGATCTCTATGGTCCCTTCCAACTCCAAAAATTTCAGTGATATTCAGTGATATTCAATACCTTGAATAATCTTCACAACAGTCTACCTGGCTGTATAAACAGGATGGATCAAAACACTTGCAAATTTGCTCTTTTAGTGTAGGTATGATCTCTTCCATTTTGTTATCTCCTTAGACTGATAGATGGAAGCTGACACTTCCAACTAACAAACCTATGCGTCCAGAGGGAAATGCAATTATAAAGTCTGCATAATGAGGTAACATCTACATTTGCATGATTTCCATAAGAAATTGAGAGAGATAACTGTTGGCTACAGAAAATACAAGAATAGGGTATGTAACCTGGAAATCTAAGATGTCTTGGGTAAAGGAGGGAAGAGAACACAGCTTTTGGTAATTGAGCACCACCAGTTCTGGGGGTTACAGTTCAGATGCAGATGTGATCCAGGTCAGTGGCCACCTTCAGGTCACTCCACATTGACCAAAGTGGCTGAGTCATAATGGTTACCTCCCAGGAGGTCTGCTGACTTTACACTTCTGGACCAGTAGAAAGTGGCTTTTGTATAGCACACTGAGGCTAAAGGTCCTAGGAGAAGTGAAAAAAAAAATAAAAGGTGTATTCGAAAATTGGTTTGGTTTTGGTAGTTATGCATAAAACTAGCAGCTCCCTGTATTGTGAATACTTCTTTTAGAATATTAGGCATATTTTGTAAGTAAAGGAAGATATGCTGCTGCCATAAAAAGATACAGAAAAAATGAGGAGCATCTTGTTAAACGTCTATTATTAATCACTACCTTCAGATGAAAGTTTGTGGTATTTTACTGTCAGGGTTTAAACCAATAAGAACATAGCTTCTCCTCAAGCAGTGTAATTTGTCACAAGGGAGTTTAAGTTTTTATTTTGTTTTCTCATGCAGTATTTCAACACTGCTGTTTCTCTTGCTTCACTGGAACACTAAATTTCATGGAAGTGTGCCTTTTCCTTTCCAGTTGAAATACAAGGCAATGTCCATCACAGTCTGTTAAAAAATAAACCAAAACAAAAAACGAAAACACCACCAAAAAAAAAACCAAACCAAAGAATTCAGAATATTTATTTTTAAATATAATACTTTCCATTTTTGAAATAAAACTCATATTTTTAATCTGTAAAAGAAGAAGGTGTCCGAATTTTCTGTTGTGAGAAAAGAAGTCTTCTCAAAATATTCCTTTTTATTGCAATAATATTAATGCAAATGGGAACCACAAAAGTCATGAAAGACAGTAAATCAAACTGCATACCTGAACTAAGAATACTTCAGTTTTAATTCTGTATCCTATTGTAAATTACCCAAATGATCAAACCTGACATGAAATAGTTCTGCCATAGCTGCTTCTAATTCAGGGAAATACCTCAAATACATTAGATGAGTATTCATTAATTCATTAGATCAGTGTTGGTTTTTAAAGTGTGTGGAAAACATAGCTCTGAAACTTCAATCAGTTATTTCAAGATAAGCATTTGGATTTGTATGTTTATGTTTACTTTTTATAAATACAAATATGTAATGCATTCATATAAATATAGCTGTATTAAAGTAGATTTGTATAAAGTTATGTGTTTGCATTTATATGATACTCTTGTAGTGACTTTTTATTCTGGACTCAGTTTGGACTCTAGTGTCTTATAAATAGTAACTGCAAGGACTGGTAAAATAGCTGAGCTTTTTGTTTTGGCCTTTGCAGCCCTGAACACATGCTGCTGTGCTGTGATGAGACGGTCTGGCCCCTCAAAAGAGTATAGCTGCAGTACATCCCACGCGACTCCCCTAATTGCTGAGGATATGCCAGGTTCAGTCCACTCAATCTCTTTAAGGTCTGAGACCTCTGTTTTAGCTGCAGTGTAAATTTGGCTTTGGTTTCTTACTGGAGGCTCATCTGTATTTTAGCTCAGCGAAACAGGAGGATAATGTCACTGAACACTTACTCAGCAAGTAGAACTAGACCAAAAAATTATACCTGCTTTGGGAAACTGAAGCCATTTATACACTGCATTTTGTACACCCACATCTGAAATTTTGTTTCATGTTTTGCTCTGAAGAAAGGAGCTGCCTAACACAGACAGCTGAGTCCCACAAACATGTAGAAATGAGCTGACTGTATACAGATGTTTGCTGTTTAAGTTTACCTGAGGGGTAGAATAGCATGGCTTTAGAACACGATTGTACTAATGGTTCTGGTAAGGATCTGTCAAATGTCACCTCCCTGCAGAGAGGCTGCTGAGGAGCAGGGTACTTGAGTGTGTGTGGGAAGGGGTTAGAGGAGGTGGTTGGAGGATGTCTTTGAAAGCTATGTCTAAATTGTCTGAGCACTCATTCCTGCTTGGCATCCACTTGTTATCATTATCAAAGCCTCCCTGCTTGTGAGACACTGTGCTCTCAGGCCCAAAGTCCAAATTCCATTGCCTTGCCCTCTTGTTAGATTTCAGGCACTAATATACTACCAAGCCACATTTAAGACACTAATTTTCTTGTAAGCTATCTGTGCCTACTGAGAAAGTATAATGATCTTTGCTGCACTTGTAGTTAAGAAAATAAAAATGCATTAAGAAGGTGGCTGGGGAGAGAACAGATCACTGATTTTGTGAAGCACAATTAAACAGATTTTCTTCTGCTTCTGTGTGGCAGACGTGAAATGTGAAATGGGTAAAAAACAGGTTTTGTACCTTAGGCAGTGTTTTGAAACTAAGTGGGTGAAAGAGTCAACAGGATGCTGCTGAAATATTCAAACATGGGGCAAGACATGGGAGCATTTGCAGTGTCAACTTTTGACTGTACTTGAAGGCCCTGTAAGTACAATTTTGAGATTGTAAGGAAATAACAGTAAATAAATAAGGAAACAAACAAATAAGGAAATATATCCTGAAACATGGCATTTACTGGGCACTGACCAGAAATGCTCATTGGCATATGGAAATGAGAATTTGCAGATGTATGGGAACAAAAGCAACAGTAAATGTTATTATTAAATGGATTGTTTGTCCATCACCTCATCTCCTGTTCAGCTTCCTGTGTTTTTAGATGGTTTATTACAGAAATAAATAAGAGTTCTGTATGCTCAGACATGAAGATACAAATCTTAATCTTCCCAGTCTTAAGATTTAAGGCTGTTACTTAGTGTATGCAATAGTATTCAGGTGCTATTATTTGTCAAGCATCAGTAAAATATTTGACTCCTCACAGGTAACTCCAGATTCTATGCTCATTACTAGCTTTAATCTATTTTTTAGCATAGGCATGACAATTTTTGCTTTCTATTAGCTTCCTAAATCTGCAGTATTTTTTTTTTCCATTTGATTAATTATGCTCATTTTTTTTACAGATAATCTAAGAAAAAATTATTGCAAATTATTACAGGTTATTTTATGGTTGTCTTTATCATTTTGTTAGGGTAGCTGGATATTTTTATTGTTTTACCTCAAAGTCATCCTGTTTATGCTAGTGAATTCTGCTTCACTTAAGATAATGGAGTTTCCACATCCACTTTCTAAGTCTATGATTTTTATTTTTTAAAAAAGCAGAATTTACGCATAGCAGGGACATTTTCAGAAAACATTAAGCAAGTACTTCAGAGCAGTGAGGGAAAATGTCAAAATGTAACAGAAACTTAAAAATAGCTTACCATTTAGAAAGAAAGAAAAGCAACCCATCCTACAGCAACCACACAAGATAATCGCCTTGTTGGTTGCTGAATTTAAAAGACACAGACGAGAAAAGCATGCTGGGAAAATTCCTGTCAGAACATAAAGCCATACTGAAACATTCAGTGAAACCTGTAGGGAAAACTAATTAAAGAGACTAATTATCGGGGCAGAGGCAATCTAAGTTTGGCAAATTGAAAAATTTGAGATGTTTATATTACTTTGCTTCTAGGTGCTATTATGGTTGTGTGGTAATAGAATCTAGATTATTTTAAATAACTTTTTTGTACTTAAAATTTAGTAGCATAGTAAATCTCTTGCTTTAGTATATGATACTTTAATTCAAATGCAAAACACATCAAAGTCCTTACCTACTTCACTATATGCTCAAATATAGTACAAAAATACCTCCTTAAATAATGTATCTGTTCAAATACATTCATAAAATTGGATTTTTTTTCTTGTTTCTTCAAGAATCTTTAAAGACTACTTAAAAGATTGAGCAAAATAATTTACTCCATTCTAATTAATTAAAATTTTATAATGAAAATCACATATATATAATTTACCATAATTACTAACTTTAAAACCTCATTTCATCAATCGTGGCCATGATCCTGAGGATCTACACAGATAAATCTAAACATTTGTTAGCATATTTGAAGAAATATTGTGGTGAACAACAAAACTAAACAAAACTCAATCTTATCATAGTATGCTTATTTTTTTCCCCAATAACAACAGAATTGTAAAGAAAATTAACATTTCTTCCATCATCTGAACTTTGAACTTTTGTTCCTGAATATTTCACTATTGGTTAATTATGATGGTATTGTTTTTATAGACTGTAGTGCATTAAAGTTTTTCATTATCTATTACTCCATATATTTAATGAATTTCTGACTTTTGGCAATTGTGGACCCTCTAGCTTTTTAGTTTTATAGAATCATAGAATCATCTAAGTTGGAAAAGACCCTTGGGATCGTTTGGCAAATTACTGTCAAATACTTAATCTTCTGGAGAAAAACATAAACAGCCTACACTGTATATTATTATCATAATGAGACTTCCATTTGCCACTTGACCTATTACACAGTATTCTTACACAACTCATTGGTAAGTCTTTTCATACAGTGAATTATGAAAAAGAAAAAAAAAGGGGGGGGAGATATTAGCAATGCAAATTTTTATAGATTGAAAAACATATAAATTATAGCCTACTAAGCTGTCCTGAAAGATTGCTATAAAGGAACATGTAATTTAACAATAAAGATATGTAATAATAAGGTAAAGTGTTGCCTCTATGACCATCTGCCTTTTAAATTTTGTCTTTAATCAATTCTTTATGCACATCTCCTGAGTGCATTTGTAACTTCTTCATGACTGGCAAGGCTTCACGCTACTTTCAGAGTGGCCCAGCTTCTACTCTGTGAACCACAGTCAGCATTTAATGCGCTGCACTATTTAACCTCTATGTAGTTGCAGTTTTCAAGGTATGTGTAGACACATGCCAGGGGATAATTATTCAATGCTCAGGTGGTGTCTAAAAACTAGTTTTTGAACAGCCTCCTTTCCTAAGCTCCATTAGAACAGATTTAGAATTGGGTTATGTGAGGGACTATTGCATCCATATGAGAAGAAAGGATGGTAAAGATAGTGTTCCTAAAAACATCTGTGCTACTTGTAGTTCCTAGTAATTCATACTGTGTGTTGTCCCTAAAAATATCACCGAGTTCCTAATAGGTGTAAGTAATTATTAACATTGACTTGTATAAACTACAATCCACAGTATGCCTTGTAAAATACAAGTAGTTGTGTGTTCAGGCTGTCGTATCTTTATGTTTGCAGCACAGGGAGGGCAAAAGCCTGATGCTGTTGTAGACAAATTGCTGTTTTGCTTTTGCTCCAGCAGGGCCAGCTGTTAGGCTCCCTATTTCCCTTAGGAATGCAGCTGCACTCCTGACTGGAACCAAAGCACAGATTTTCAGCTTAACTTTGAGATAAAATTTCAGAAAGAACATGCATTCACCCACAGGCACACTGCAAACACCCCCACAAAACTAGTGTATATTAAGCACGATGGTGGTGTCATTTATTTCTGGGTAATGAACAATATTTTAAAAAGGGAGAGTTTCTGCTATAAAAATGGAATTATAATAATGACAGGGGAATGGAAGTAAAAATTGATGACTAGTCAGGAACATATTTGGGTGTGGTGAAAAGATATTCAACTACCATTTATTTCAAGGTTAAACTATCAAATGTTCAAGTATGACTGCAACTGACTCAATAGCATTATAGATGAACAGGCACTATGCGATCAGAATACATTATATCCCTACAGAGGAAGCCCAGGAGGAATAATGCTGATAAACATGCCCAGATTGGAAGGAGGGACAGAAAGGCTAAATAGAAAGCTTTACAGCAATGTAAAAGTGTGTTTTTTTAAAAGTGTTTTATTGAAAAAGGCCGTATTGGATCTGCCAGCCTAAAAGATTATATAAAATTCATGGATTTTAGGTTCTGCTTCTTGTTCTAACAAAGCATCTGACTAAATTACTGCACCAAGCAAGTATTTCAGGACAGAAATCAGGTCTCAAAACAGCTTAAACTGTCCTGCAGCACTTGGTGTGATTCTTCTCACTCTTCCCCCACTCTTCCACTCATTCCCAGGGAGGTTCAAGAGAAGGCTGTGCAAGGCTTTTTCAGTTGACTGTAGGCAGCTTCCATACGGTCAGGTTTTCTTTCAGTTCAGGCTTCCCTGAATGACACCTTGGGCTGCAAAGGCTCAAGAAGGGTAAAATCAAATTCTAAATGTTCATGTTTTCTGGGGCAGATTCAATAATGTTACCTCTAGCTTGATAGAGAGTATAAAATGAAATACTTATAGGTATGATAATTTTAGCTAGTGTTAGTTTGTCTGAGAAGTGTGTTAGAAGGAATGTAAACTAAATTTTCTATTATCTTTTTTCCATTATTTTTCTCTTCTGTTATAGTTTAATGTCTCATAGTTCATGCAAACTTTGCGTAAACCAAAATAGTATTACAGTTAATTTGATGATAGATTTTTTTAAAATGGACCAGTCAAAGGAAAGGCATTAGGCAGATGAGAATGACAGAACATCAGTGAATTTATAAACTCATTTGGGGATTGCATTCTTGATCGTCAGTGTCTGAGCTCTGGAGCTCACGTAACAAACACCTTTGCCTCATACCAGTTTGGATTTGGTTGTGACTGCAACTGTTTAGGTTTTAGTTCCAGTACAAATCCATCAAAATTTTGAAATTGGGTTTGGGTTTTGTTCTGTTTTAAGCCAAAAAATAAAAAAATCCCACTTCGGTTTATTCAACATCCTGTTATACATTGCTCTATGTATAGACTTTTCAAAACATGCATATTTCTAAATGGCAGGGCACTTCTTCTAATAACTTTACTTGAAAAATTGAGTCTGGATTGTGTATTTCCAAACAATACTTTGGATGAGAGCCCGTGTGTCCCAGCATGGGTGAGATGACTAAATAAGTAAAAATCTCTTACATAATGTAAGTTTTATATATTTGAAAATGGATAGTGTATTGAAGTTAATGGAAGATCCATTCACAGCTCCTGTTTATATCTCAGACTTTTATTCCTGCCGTACACTGAATCACATCCCTGATTCATCAATAAAAAGTTGAGATTTTATTTACCTTTGCATAATACTAGCTACTTATAGTAGTACAATTAGTACTATGAACATGGAAGGGTCTAAGTAATACTGGAGAAAAACACTGAGCTTTATTTTAAAGAAATTCAGACAGTCTGATGTCCAAATAGTTGATTCTCTTGCATATCTCTATGTTTTATCTGTCTTCAGTTAGTATTCCCATCCAGAACGGTTGCTATGCTGTCATTCATAGCAGCTAGGGAATATGTGAACAATATTAAGGACAGCAGCAGGAAATGCAGAAATGATCCTAAACAGAATATAGACAGAACACCTTGGAAAGCAGTGTTATTTTTTAAGTAGCTAGAAACATGCATTAAGAATCAAACAAGTCCATATACAGCAAATAATATGGGCCATCTTCTTTATTGATTACCACTTCTAGACCACATATATGCAGTTCACAGTAGAAAACATTCCCTGCATTAGATTTCAATTTGTTCCTAAAGTCCTTGCAGGGACAAAACAGTTAGGGAAAAGGAAATATATATATATAGTCTTTACAATAAAAATGGTCATTCAGTACTTCTACTGTGCAATCTAATGATAATGTTGAATCAAACATGAACAGTATCAGTGATGATGATAATGAGGAAGGGAAATAAGGTGGCAACTGACAAACAGAATAAAGCTATGAAATATTTCTACCCTGGAAGAATAAACTTAGCATAACCCTTGTCCCTAAGTAGTAATCAGTCCTGCTGATGTCAAACTGAGATAGGGCAGTAAAATTTGCATTCCTTTGATTAAAAGAACTGAGATTAACATTGGAAATCTCCTCTGATTATATCTGAGAAGAAGGGAAGTCGGATGAGAACTCCAGAGGGAATGTGATAGCCTTTAAATGAACACAGTTTAAATGGAAGTGATCTGGTCTCTCAGTTCTTTGAAAACAGGAAAAAAATTAGCATCAGACTAGTACCATACGAATCTCATGCAGCTTATCTGATGTTCACTAACCATTTCAGGGCTGCTACCACTCTAAAGGTCAAAGGAAAATGTGATAATAAGAAAACAAATGAAAGTGGAAAACACTGTCGGTGGGCAGCACACTCATGTCTACTCAGAATATGGAAGAATCCTGAACTGAATAAGCGAAAGTCACTTTTATGATTAGTTTTGCTGATGTATTTAATGAGTAAAAATGAGAGTTTGCTTTTAGACATAAAGTGAAATAAATTAAATGAAAGAAAATATATAACTCCTATGCAAGAACTTCTGATGAGAGAGGGTGTCTACATTTCTATCTCTTATAAAGCCAACTACAGACTCCTCAGAACTTTAAAGAGCTGGGGTAAATGTAGGAAGACAACTATTTTGTTTCCCCAAAAAAGAGGTAATAGACTTATTAATGAAATCACTTCTATCAGTTCATTTTATCATTATGCAATATAAACTCAGAGTGACAAAATCTCTTTACTCATGTTCTTCTATTGCAGCAGGCTTCTCAGCCTCCAGGCCTGCATGCCAATCTTTTGGGGTTTTTTGGTAAACAAGTAGCAAGATAAACTGTTTCTTTCTACACATAGAATGATTTAGGTTGGAAGGGACCTTAAAGATCATCTAGTTCCAACTCTCTGCCGTGGACAGGGATACCTCCCACTAGAGCTGGTTGCTCAAAGCCATGAGTGAAGAAAGTTTCATGCATACACCATTATGTTGCTTAACATTAATTATGCTTTACTAGACCTTTATTGGCCTTTTTTTAATCCTTTGCATTTGAGATTTTAGTATTGTATTGGGATTAGTTCCTGGAAGCACGCTCTGCTTTTTCTACATATACAAGTATAATGTATGCACTGTGAGGAGAAAGTCCACTGTACTTGGTTATCATATCCCTATTAGCAGCATATACAAATGTCTAGAGAATGAATACAAGAAACAATGCATAAGAATTCACAACAGAGCCCAGAAATTTAGGGATTTCCTTGAAAAAAGTTTCATCCAGACTACTCTTTTTAATAGTGTTTAAGGACTAGCTGCTCTCATCTGTCTTTTCTGAAATCATATAGCAGTGCAATACCCTGTGACAGTAAATTCCAAAAATCAGTTCTACTTTTTATTTATTTAAATATTCTTTGTAATCATCATGTTGCTACCTACCAGAGACATTTTTTCTCCTGGTAGGAAATCATGGATGCATGTTACTCATTTGATGTCTCCTCACCACTGAATATATATATTTATTTTAATATTTGTGTTATGGAAAGAATTACTTTCCTTCCAACATTGCAAACTCTTGCTTTCAGAGCACTGTGCAGCTCTTCAAGCAACCAGGTTCAAAAATGCAAAACAAAATATACTCTTCCTTCTTCAGAGAAACCCTCAGATTGCTGGGCATGCTAGAAGGAGCCCATAGTCAGAAGAAAGAATGGAAAATACAAAACGTATTCTGCGCATCTCCAACAGGTATTCAGTGACATACTGCAGACTGCTAAGAGACTCTGCTTTAGTTAGACAGGACTGTTCCTGATGGAGACCACCATGATACCCAGCCCTGTTGAAGCACACGGGAACACAGCCTGTAGATGGCACTGCTCCATCACTATTTCTCTTCTCAAGTGAGCCACGACTCTGTATTGAAGCTACTATTTTTTTATTTTTTTTTTTTTCTCCCAGGGGCATGTTTACTTTGTGCATTCTGAGCCACAAACAGAAAAATGATCTCGCCTTCAATGTGATATTAGAAATGAAAATCCTGTTAAAACTTTAAAGATCGGTATAGGCCATGTTTCACTTACCTTTTGCATCAGACTACTCACATGGTTTTAATAGAATTGCTCTTCCTGGTTCAATGAACTAAAGCCCCTGCTTTCTGTCCAGTTTAGTGTTGAATTTCTTTGTTTCTTAAAAAAAAGAAAAAAAAAAGGCTTGCAGGAACCCGCTTAAAAAAAACCTTACAAACCTTGCAGAAACATGAAGAAATGAGTGCTCCTTTAAGAAAGAAGCAAAGCTCTTTTGCTTATCAATTGATAAGCAAATAGATGCGTTAATGAAGGAATAAATCTACACACAGACAAAAAAAAGATAAATAAAAGTAAACAAATGTGTCCTACTTAAAGCAGCAGCTCATGTTTGATCAGGCTTTCACAGGAGATACAGAGCTGGCAAGTATCCAGTAAATTGGACAAGGAAAAGTTTTCTTATTCTCTGCAGTATGGCACCTCAGTAAACAATGCTAGGTAAAATTTAACAGCAGATTGTGGCAAAGGGAAGCAACATACAGGCTGCATGCTCTCCTTTTATTTATCATAAGCAGAGGTAGCAGCAATGCTTGCTGCTAACATTTCATAATGGTTTTAAGGCTAGAGTTAGATGAAGAGATGGTTTGCCTAAGTTACAGCATCTCCAGTTGTTTCTTCAAAGAGCCCTATTGTCTCTGTTTTTTAGACAGCAGATTTCAATTTTCACAGAGGACTAATCTTGAGGACATAAAGGTGGCCATTACTTCTGCTTGATTATTTACACTGATTTGACCAGCTTATAAAGCCTTTTGAAAACCGCGTTTGCACATGCTTAGCAGAACTCTTTAGAGACTTGCTATAAAAATCTCGCAGCATTCAATTTGCACTAGGCATTCACTCAACTCTACAGCAGGCTCCGCAGGTCACCTATCTTAAACAGAGCTTAAAAAACAAGACCGAAGCTTGCTGCTGCAAAAGCAGCTCCCAACATTGCACATCTGATTGCCTGAAGTGAACATGCACCAGGAAGGGATTTCTATACCATATCCTGACTTTAAGGACCTGACGTGAATAGCTGCATTAAGGGTTCTTAATAAGGCAGTGGCAGATAATCCGTTGTGTAAAGAGAGGTAACTGGACAGGTATGTTCACTTTTCAATCCCCATATACTCAGTACTCAGTGCTGAGGATGTAGCCACTTTAACGTGCTGCTTATCTAAGGAGTTTGCCAGGTCCAGGCAAATCCATCACCACTTCTGCTCCTTCAGGTACCCAAATTCTTGACTCCTCACATTTCTTTCATGTCTAGTAAATTGCTAACCACCGGCAAATTAGGGGGCATGCCTCCTGTCAAAAACCAGAAACTTTAATGGTTACTTTCTGTCAAAGACAGAAACTTTAATGGTTAGATCTTAACTAGCCACAACTACCGTTGAAGTTAACTAGCAGAGTAAAGCTGAAAGCAGATTGACTCTAAGATATTCCTAAGGAGCTGCCTTTTCTCCTCACACTCCTGCCACTCTTTTTCATTTCCCCGCCTGATTTCCTTTTTCCTTGTGTTTGCTTAATGATGTCTGCCATTTTCCCTCTCCTCACTCCTCACCATGAACAAACAAGCTTACCATTTTCTTTAATGTTCTTATTTGAATTCTCTCTGTGTAAATTCACCAGCATGATAGAAGCGTTATTTTGCTATCCACCCCAACTGTGAGTCTTGCTGGTTTAAACTCAAATACACTAAAATGAGTTTTAGATGATGATTCTTTGTTCTATCCTCTCTACAGAATTCACTGTTCTATATGTATTACTTTGGGAAGAAAAGAAAATTAATATTCTGAGCATGAGGCACTCTTGGAAAAAGCCAGTGCCTCATGTATATAACAGGGAAATACTAATCCAAATGAAAATGTGTCTCTGTTCATTCTCTATGCATTCTCTTTTGAAAAACTGCCCTGGTCTCCTCCACCCCACCTCATTTCCCTCTGCCTCATTCTAATCTGACTTCTCTGAAATTTCCTTGACCATCCCTTACTACGCCGTCTTGACTTTTCCATTTCATGTCTTTGTATACTGTAGATGAACAGCAGTCTTTGTGCCTCTGACATCCTTTTTTATAGTCACCCCTGTGGTTTTGAACAGCATTTGTCTCTGGGCAAAACGGCTTTTAACTGGATTATTTAAACCCATAAAATCAACAAAACAATTGATATGATGTTCCAAACTAAGGTTTTTAAACAAGGAAAAGGAAAACATTTAGCAGGGCTGAAAAGTAAGCACTTTAGATAATGAAAGCAGATTGAAAATTACTGTCTGTTTTAGAGGGAACAATTGAACTGAGGTATTGGGAACCTAACCAGAGCACTCACAAAGGTAAGTGCTAATCACCTTTTGAAATGAGTAGGTTTTAATACAGAGCAAAAGCAAGAGGTCTTGACAAACTAAGACCTGAACAGAACTATACATACATTGTTGTGTTAGTGGTGTATCTAGGGTTGGCTTCAAGCATACAGCAAAACAGCAGTGGAGTGGGTCAGCAGACTGAGAGTAGGGCGAAAAGAGAATGGCAGTGTCTGTGCCCCACTGACTATGTTGCCTTGGCCGAGGCCCTGTGAAGACAAGCTGACTTCTGCTGTGACTGTGAGAAAGCCTGCAGGATGTAAGGCTGTATATGTGACCCTGAAGAAGTAAAATTCCACTTGGAAGTATCAATTGTTCTTTCCGTCTCTCCTACCCTACCTCTCATTGTAGCAGGAGAAGAGAATCAGGTTCTCCAGGATCCACTGAAATCTGATACTTCCAGAAAGTGAAAAGTTTTTCTTTCAGTCCTCCTCTGAGACCATCCTCATAGCTTTGCCTCTTCCTCTGGCTGCTTCTGTCCCTCTGTCAAAGCAGCCCAGGCTTGTGTCTGCTGCCTTGCAGAAGCAAACCCTCAGTTCAGCTTGTCTCTGGATTTATATCTTTGCAACTGCTGTGAATGCATTACACTCTATATAGAAATAAATTATCAAAACTACCAAGTCAGAGGCTGTCAAATGTCATAGGAAAAGTTGTTAGCAATTTTTTGACACGAATCATTCTATGATAAAGTCCAGAGCTTTTTGTAAAAAGGGGCTTGGTTCCTTCTGATCTCAGCCACCAATGCGATGACGTGAACACAGTAACTATCAAGCACTGAGACACTGTAATGCAGATATCAATAGAAAACCGTGTAAGGAAAAATAATAATGCTTTATTTTCATAGCAGGGATTTAATAACATGCAGTAAACAAGACACAAGGCCACCGTTAAACAGTGAAGAGAAATATATGGTATAGAAATACATATAAATGTACACAATGCACACATAAATAAATACATAAACACATCTATAAAACAGTTGATTTAGTTAAAGACCATCAGTCATCTATTGATGTTACTGAGACTGGGTTCCTGTGGGAAAAAAAAAAGAAATAGTGTGCAATACGTAAATAAAGATAGTCATATCTGCAACATCCACAACCGGCAGTAGGCAAACTAAAATCATACATGGTACCCAATTCTTACCCAATCATTAACAATGACCTTTTGCATTTTTAGTTTTTTGAGTTTAAATTGGCATTTTCTAAAAACAAACCAAATAAGAAAAATAATCATCTGGCTATTGCAGCCTATATGTCTGCTACTGAGACCTAGGCCCTCTGAGCTGACAGATTTTTGGATAGAAGAGTTATCCCCTCCTCAGCAGAGCAACACTCAGCTAGGGGCAAGATCCTTTAAAGTGGGTTTCAGTTATCATCTGACAGCAGAGAAACCTAAAACAGGAGTCCTGTTTTCTGTTCCAAGCTCTGGGCATATGTTCTGCTGGGTATGTGTTCCTCTGCTTGTTTTACTTCTGTATCATCACCTCTCCCCTGCCACCTTCAAAATTTCCCTCCCCTAGTCCTGTCTCCTGAGATGCCTCAGCCTCTCCCTCCAAGCAGCGCTCACCTTCCCCCATGCCTGCCCTGGGTTTCCCCCCAGACCCACATCCTGTGGGACCTTTCTTTGGTCCAGCCTTGGACTGCTCCCTCCTTCCTGCATAAGACCATTCTGCATTTGGTTCTGTCACAGTGCTTCTCAGGCAAGAGGCATGGTTTAGGGCATGAAAGTACAAGTTTTTATATCACTATCACAAAGTATCAGAGAGAAACAAGGGTGTAAATTTTCCACATCTAATTTTATTACCTGAGTTTCCTCCAGCACACATGGGAATAGTCCCTGCAGGAAAGATGTCCTCAAATTCTCATAGTCCTTTGCTGCAAGCTGCTTCTTTCCCTGCAGAGATAGTGCAGTTGCTGTCTCCTCATCCGTGGGTTGAGAGGGGATGAAGTTATTTCCAGCTGAACAACCTAAGTAATTTTTCATATTTTCAAAATCTTATGTTAGTCTAAATGTCAGCATATTTTCAAGAGAAGGCTCATACAAGTCACAAAAGCCACTCCTGATATTGTCAATTATGAAGCCACAGCACTTCAAATAAAATATTTCTCTATTTTTTAACACTTGCTAAATAATGTGTTTTCCCTAGCTGGGAACAGATCAAATTTAGAAAGAACATTACAAGCACCTGAAAAAGGAACTTCTTGCAGGAAATAGTGAACAAGTTTAACAATAGAAGTTTTTACTTTCTCTGTTTTTGTTATTTAAATGATGACATATTGATTATCTTTACCTGCATATCCTTTAACATTTTCTTTGGATTTGGAAGATATGTTTCTAAGCGGAGCTCTAAAGCTACATACTGGTGCTGACCCATGGAAAGAAGATCATTTTGTAGGTAAAGAACTGGAAAACACAAGAAATTAAGTTTTTAGAGCTGCCACAAATATAAACTCAAGGATGTCCTTTAATCTTTCCAATCTTTGTTTGCCAAAATATAAACTTCCTTGTATTTATAGTTTATACTATTCTTTTAAAAGAAATGCCCCCCCAATGCCCCATTGATAAAGGAAAGAAAAGACAAGTTATTGAAAACTAAGATTACTAGCCACAGTTAGATGTTAGCTACCTTGTTCCTTTAGGGTCCTTTTGAATTTATAGATCTAATTTGCAAGCTTATAACAGGAGTCACTTTTTGTATTTATTTGTTTTTATTGTCCTCTGCTTTTTGCATTCACAATAGTAGAGGGATGCTAAACTAAATTTAGACTGTCTCCTATTGCAAATTAAACAATAGACAACTTGCAAGTGCAAATTAGCATTTTGATGTATGCCTATATAAAATCTGCCTAAAAATAAAGTTGTATATTTTCCCACAAGAATGTATATATCTTCAAAACATCACAATTTTAGACATTCTCCTTATAGTTATATCCTCAATATCTTAGGTCTTTTATTCTTCCATGTTTCAAAATATCTTGCTTTCCTGTCTTAAATTATGGTATGAAAGCCAACTGTACATCCTAAGAGGGCAAAATTATTACAAATCAAATTGCAATATGACAACACTGTAGGTTTTAAGCTACCTGATTTCTGTGTTTATCTACTTGTACTTCTGTATGCCACATTATGAAATATCTGAGTTCCAAGAAAAGCAAAACATTTTCTATCATCTAGCCAGTCAATTATACAATGTCCAATATTGTGATATTGTCCTTTGTAGTTGTATTTCTGTGTTATCTGCAAATTACTCTCTTTGCTGTGCCTTTAATAAACCCAGAACCAATAATGACACATACTGTTTCTCTGAGACAGGCTGAGGCTAAGAAATATGCAGAGCATGATTAATTAGCCAAGTAAAAGAAACTACCCATCTGACAAAAGTAATCATTGGCCCAAATGACCTTTGATGTCTCAGTGCTTTTGGACAGAGGGTTTGGCAACTGCATGAGGGGGAATGCTAAAATACTCTACAACTAATGCAAGTATTAACATTCTCAAGACAATTTTCACTGCAGAAACAGTGTGTTTTAAGAGAAAACAGTTCTGTGGTTATAAAGCCTGCTGGATTTAGTATGCTGGTGAAAGAAAGAAGATTGGTAGCTTAGTTTTTAAAAGTATATTCTCCATGTCTACAGTAAAAAAGAGGAACCTAGACATTTTATGACAGTCAATGTATTTTCAGGCTGTGACACAATGTTAAGCCTGTGTGATGGTAAATCCCACCATGTGCTTGTCAACTGTGAGAGTGATACTTTTTAATAATGATAAATCAGTTTGCACCGAACTGAAATACCTTGTACTTCTAGAAACAGTAAAGTTGAAAGACAGGAGGTTCAAAAACTTATATAGTCAAGATACTGGTTATTAGCCTCTATGGTTGATGAGACAAAGAAGGATTTCTGGAGGGTTTTTTCATATACCTGTCTTGGACACACGTTGAAGGATGGACGAGGTACACTTATGGTGGTGCTTCTTTTCTTCTCCCCTGCTATGGGGAGACTAGATGTCTCACCAAGACTTTGTAGGTGTAAAGTTTGGTGGGATGAATCTACCCACAAGAACATCGGGGCAGGAGTCTGTAATTTATCTGTGTGTATATACATGTTATATATAATTAGTGCATTGAACTAGTACTGCACAAGGCCCTGTGCAATGGAGTCATTACTCAGTTGGATCTCTTGTCACCACAATAAAATGAACAGGACAAAAAAAGGTAGTATGTAGCAGGGCTGATATTTTGACAGAATGTTTTAAAAGGGTTTGCAGGAATAATGCTGGGAAACTGCTGGAGAATCACAGTGGCTGATATATATTACCTCTACAGGCATCTCAAACCACTAACGGATGCTTCTGGAGTTTAATTTTAGTTTGGGAGGGTGCTTTTGAACTTGAACCTTGTGACCATCGCCACCCACTCTGTTTTTTTTATATCACAGACCTGTCTCATCACATGAACTGAGTTACTTTATGATGAAATTAAACAGGAAGATGTGCTCCAGGAGTGCACCTTGTTCTCCAGCCATTATAGGGTGTTTATTCCACAGGGATAGAGTAGAGCTAGCCTGAAGTAAAAGCACATGCAGTGTGAATGCCATCCAGCTGTTCTTGCTGCTTTGCTCAACAGATCTGCTCTTGTTGGGGTGAGCAAGCTGATAATGTAGACACAACCATTACTTACTGTAGATCATGCTTCTCAGTCATGCCCATCCAAAAAAAGTTTACTCGGCACTGTATGTGTCACTCAAGCTTATTTTATCAGAGGAAATGTGGTGAGTAGGAAGGTTATCATTCCAGTGATTGAAAAAGAGCCAGTTTGTCACTGATCAAGTCATTTGGAGGCAAAGATCCTGCTTGCCTATAGAACCATACCTGATTATCTAAATTTAATCCTGACATCCATTCAATGCTTAGCTATCACCTTCTCTCAAGTAATGGTTATGTATTTCTTAATAAAATATTTCACTCAGTAATTGGCTTAGCATGCAGTCCACTAACATCACATGTTTAGTCATACTGAATTTCACTGAATTTTTTTTTTGGAGTTGTAAGGGACCGTAGAGATCATCTAGTCCAACTCCCCTGCTGAAGCAGGATTGCCTAGAGCATGTTAGAGAACATCACTCAGGACTGCATCCAGGTGGGTCTTGAAAATCTCCAACCTCCCTGGGCAGCCTATTCCATGGCTCTGTCACCCTCACTGTGAAGAAGTTTTTCCTCATATTTGAGCAGAACCTCCTGTGTTCCAACTTGTGCCCATTCCCCCTTGTCCTCTCACTGGCAACCACTGAAAAGAGTCTGTCTCCCTCCTCCTTCAACCCACCCTTTAGATACTTATAGGTGTTAATAAGGTCTCCCCTCGGCCTTCTCTTCTCCAGGCTACAGAGTCCCAGTTCTCTCAGCCTTTCTTCATAAGGGAGATGCTCCAGTCCTTGAATCATCTTCGTTGCCCTTCGCTGGACTCTTTCCAGTAGTTCCCTGTCCCTCTTGAACTGGGGAGCCCAGAACTGGATGCAGTATTCCAGTTGTGGCCTCACAAGTGCAGAGTATAGGGGGAGAATGACTTCCCTCGACCTACTAGCCACACTCTTCCCTATGCAGCCCAGGATTCCATTGGCCTTCCTGGCCACAAGAGCACACTACTTGCTCATTGTCATTTGCTGTCTACCAGGACCCCAGATCTTTCTCTTCAGAACTTGTCTCCAGCAGATCCTCGCCTAACCTGTATTGGTGCCTTCTTCTTGCCCAGGTGCAGGGCCCTACACTTTTCCCTGTTGAACCTCATGAAGTTCTTCCTTGCC
>BJBW01004364.1:18378-123344 GCA_004320125.1 Scolopax mira
AGCCACCCCTCCCAGTTTGGTATCATCAGCAAACTTGCTAAGGATAGATTCTTGTCCAGGGGAATGACGACCGCTCGTCCAGGTCACTGATGAATATGTTGAGGAAAACACAACTTGTGTTCCCGATCCCTTAAGCACCCACTCCAAGGTTATGAAATTTCTTTTAATTGATTTCTTCCCACATCATCACTACCCTGACATACTAAAAGGGGGTAATAATCAGAAGGGTTTACTAGAGTAGGAACTTTGTCCAATACATCCCTGACCGTGCCCCAGGGAGGCAGCAGACTTCCCTGTGAAGCAGGTCAGGATGGCATATTGGTCCCTCTGCCCCCTTCAGTAGAGAGTCGCCCACAACAATGACCCTTCTGCTTTTCCTTTTGGAACTAATTGTAATGCCAGACCTACGGCGACTTGGTCCTTTTGGCATTTCCAGTCTAGATGTACCATCCTCCTCTCCAACCACCAGGTCCTCCTGCAAGATTCCATACCAGTTCTGCAAGGGTAACTGGGGAGGTGGGAGTGTTGGAGACAGACACATAACTACTCGGGATAGTTATATGCGGTGCTTTATTGCGAGGCCCCGGGAACCAGGGGTGAGTACCCAAATCTGGCTCCACTGAAGGCTGTTACAGGTTACATTTTATATTCTTTAGCCACTCAGCCTCATACATATTCAACGAGTATTGCTACATTCTCTTGTACATATGCATTAAGGATTACTTCATCTTATTGCAACATCAGCCTCCTTCTTTGCGCATGCTCGTCCTCGCTCTAGTGGTTGTCAGTGGTCTTCATGATGAAGTAAGACGTCTTCCTCAGATGAAGTAAGAGGTCTTCCTCCCCGTGTACTTTTCGCCTCACTCAGTTCTGGTGAACTTCCAAGTGTAATTTTTACTTGGCAGTTTCCTCCTTATTCTTCTTATCCTTTAGTGCTTATCCGTTGCAGGTCAGTATGTTACTCTTAGATACTTTGTTAGTTACAGAACGTTAGTTACAGCACGTTAACTACAGACACGTTCCGGCTACAGCGCACATTTCTATGGTTGCCTATTCCTATGAATCCCCTGGTTACGATATTCAATCACAGATATTGTAACAACTTGATTTCATAGTTTTACCCTAACTCCCGTTTTCCAACAGGAGGGACAGGGAGGTGATTCGCCTGCTTCACCAGCAGGGACCTTGTCTCCATTCCCCCTCTTCTCTGAGATCCCCTCCTACTGCCTGGTGAGAAGTGGGGAGAGGGTCCTCTGATGTATGTGAGGCCTTGACATGCTCCCTTCTCTCAGGGATTGGGCCCACCAGCCGATCCCCCTTTCACATTCCCTGATACCCCTCAACCTCTCTGCTTCCTCCTTCAGCTCAACCATCAGGCTGAGGAGATCATTCACCTTTTCACATCTGACAGAGGTGTTGTTCCCACTGCCCTCCATTGCAAGGGCCAGGCTCTGGCACTCTCTGCAGCCAGAGACCTGGACACCCACAGGTTTGCGTGGGGCCTCTGACTGAGGGCTTTTCCCAGTGTCAAAAAGCCCCCAAAAGAACTTTCTGTTGGCCTTTTTCGCTGCAGATCCCCTTCCCAGCGCAGTCTTACCTGTCCTGAAGTTGGTCTGCACCACGTTTCTCTGAATGACAGACTTTGGTCATTCCCTGGCTTGCGCATCCCTCTTTGAGCCCTACTAAAGCTTTCTGTGGCTAAAAAAAAGGCAGGCATACTTATGGGATTGGGACAGACTCAACAGTTTGCTGTGGTCAGTGCCTTCCCTACTCTGTCACTCAGCTTTAAGCAGTTAATCACAAATATGGCTCAAATCCACCCAATGTGTAAGTGTCATCTCCTTTCTGCCAGTTCTCTGTTAAATCACAGTTGCGAGAGTAAAATGCCCTGAGCTGCTGTGAGACTGTGTAGCTCACCCACCACATTAAATGAGAGTCTTGGCTTTTATGTTGCTACTGGCCTTTACTTTCTAGCCTGCATGGAGCGACATCCTAATCTGTAAGTATTGAAAGATGGGAAAAGGGCAACGTTTGTGACAAGTGAGATAAAAAGTGCATCTAGCCTAGATTTGGGCTGTGAGAAATAGGTGGCTGCTGTTAATACTCCAGCATCTCCTCCTATATAAATTTGGTCCAAGAATGCAGGTACCTAAGTGTATATATAACAATGTTTGCAAAGTTCAACAGAGTTAACCTTATATTTCTTAGGAATGGCTGGCTTACAAAGTGCAGCTCAGCCTCATCCTTCCCTGCCACAGCTTAGAAAACTTTCTGCTGAAATAAAATTTAGCCCAAACACCTAAATCAAGCCTTTACTGAGGCAAATGGCAGAGAGAAGTCAGGCTATATTTTGACTTTAAAGACTATAACAAGTATCATATATTTGCATAATATACTGAGGGACTACATCACTGCAATGCCTCCATTTCAGACTCCACTGCCACAATTATATACCCTGTGTCATCTTTGCTTTATCTTCCCTAAGGATACAGACACAGTCTCAAGGCCAGCAGCTCTTGAAGATATGCAATGCAGGAAAGCGGGCGCCCATTAACATGCAGCAAAGAGCAACAACTCTTTTACTTGCTTTGTTGCAGAAATCACAACTCTTTAAGACTGAAAATATAAATATTGTATTACACATTTGCTAATAAACACAATATATATCTATACTAAGATCCTGAGTAGACCTGCAGGTATAAAAATCAGATGGCATGAGATGTGGACATTTTAATAAATCATGACTTGACAAATTCTGTCATATTTTAATATCATTGGTTGACATTTTGTCTAAGGAGGATTTTTAATTAGGAAATTAGGTAAATTAAAAATGCAGTGCACCAACTGTTGCTGTCCAGCACAGACATCTCCAACTCTTTGGAGGCATTTTTGTATGGTTTACACCTCTCACTTTCTACCAAGAATGACATAGTGACCCCTTTGATATTCAGATAAAGGAAAAGCCTTCTCAAAGGCTTCTCAAAGGTCTTCTCAAAGCTATAATATTTTCATCAATACTTTTCAAACTTGTGGGATAGAGGATAGATCAGCACTGTTAAGCAAAGTTACTTTCTTCTCACAACTTGTGTTGTCTTAGAACTATAGCCCTTTTAAGCTGCCCTGTTGGCCTTGCTCCTTTTTTCTTTTTTAGAAAAAAACTGAAATTCTTTAAATACTGAGGGTCAGAGAAAGATTATGATTTCACTTACCTGAATTGTGTCTCTGAATGCCTATTAATTCCTTCCCTAAACAAACTGACACACCTCAACCTATTGCTCAGATTTTTTATTTTTATTTTTTTAATCTTCAGAAGATTCTGTAGAACATTTGATATTTTGCAAGTTAACGAGGGCAATATCTTGGACATACTTCACAATGTACCTACAACGTATCTACCTTGTGAAGCAAGTGAAAGAGCAGAAGGATAATTAGGGTATAAAGAATTTCATTATGCCGGTGTTATTCCAGACTGCAATGTCTAATGAATGAGAACACAAAGGCATGCAGCAGCTGTCAGCTGAATGCATGCCACAGTGCAGAGAAGCTCTATAAATGCTTCTGAAAGATTTATAGACTTCTATTTCTATTCTGGTATTCTGTGAGTGTATTTTATTTGGAGGATAATGTAGGGGGAGATGGGATAAGGTTGGAAGAAAATGAGATCCCAAATTAGATCACAGATTAAGATGAGGAGTAGAACTGCTCATGAATTATCATGGGCTTCATAATAGAGCTACTGTATATTCCACACCCCAGAAAAGCACTTAGTACCTTCCACTTAGTGTTAGGATCATTTTGGCTAAAAAAAATAAATATTAGATGGAATTCCAGCTCGCCATAGTTAAGTACACATTCAGTAATTAATGCATATTTTGAAGTGTTGCTTAGGGCTTGTGAAGCTGCTGGGCTGTTTTTCTGGAAGCCAGTATACTGTGATACACATACATGTTGCAGCATGCACTCTCAAAGACCAGAACAGGTGCCTGTGCATGAGGCTGTGTCTGCAAGATGATTAAGGCAGTGACTATGACTGGAGCATATGGCTATGGAAAGTTTTATTTGTTTCTTTTGAATTTTGTTTCTTCTTGTTTCTGTCTGGCATTCTCTGTCAAGTTCCTGTGCTTAACTTCGTTAATCTAAATTTCTCTATTAAGGCTCGCTGGGAGGAATTCAGCTCTGGAAAACACTCTCTAAAACCTGGAAAGGAAAACCTGTTAAATCAGAGCTCAACTAAGCCACATTAATCTGTACCTCATCTTTTTCATGTCAATCACTGAAATAATAGCTTGGGAAAGGTTACAAGGAGTTGTTTAGTTTATCACTCTGCACTAGGGCAGGATTTGCCCTCAGTATTAAACCTGTACATGTTTTATCTTATCTATTCTGGAGTATTCCTGGTGGTGGTCCCCCAATTACTCCTCTTGGAAAATCTTTTCATTGTCTAATTGGCTTTGCTTTTAACATTTTTATTCCTTATGTGTAACCTAAATTAATTTTTGTTCTTCAAGTTTCAGCCCATTAGTCCTTACTATATTAACCTTAATCACTTAAACTAATTCCTCCCCATATTTTATGTTACTTCTCTTGAAGTAGTTAAATATGATTATCATATCTGCTCTTTGCCATTTTTTTTCTCAGCTGCACACATTACATCCCTTTCCTGTCACTTCATAGATCATGCTTGCTGAACTATTTATTTGGGGTTTTTTTGCTTCCCTTCTTGCCACTTTCTCTATTCCTGTCTTTTTATAGTCAAGAAACCCAATACATATAGCCAAACTAAAACCTGTTAAAAAAGGGAAAGTGAACACAGAATCTAATTTTGTAGCAGCCATTTAAAGAAAGTGTTTTGAAGGTTTATCAAGGTATTATGTACCTAATTGCTCCCTTTTACAAGTACAAAATCACTGTGTTCTGTGTCGGTATAATTAACTTATGTTAATTAACCTAATAAGTAGTCTGAATAATCAACCTTGTTAAAAGTAAATATATCATTTAATACAAAGTTTTTGTTTGGTGTCCTAGCAGAATAATTCAAAAACTAATTTAATCTCATAGATGCTGCTGGATTTGTAATTATTCTGAGTTACACAAATAGTCTTGAAAAGAACAGCAATTTCTGAATTAAGAAGGCTGTAGATGACATTCAACAGGAAGAGAGAAAATTCATAAGTGACAAAAGTCAGCTGGTGCAGTAGAGATCACTGCACCATAAATGAGAAGTGGCCCTCATTTATGTTGAGTGTCTTTCATGCAACTTCAGCTTGAGAAAAAGTCATATGTCAGAGAAGTCTCTATTAAAAAGTAAATATTATATAAGAGTAAAGCTTTGATAATCTTATTTTGTAGGACCTTATTTTGTCCTCAGGCAGGCAATTTCAGAAACCCACTTTGTATCTCAGAACTGGCAATTGTGTTTTAAAACCACACCAGAACTCTAGCCAACAAGGTAACTGATAAGCAGCAGCTTAGATGAGTCCCATAGCATCAAGAAAGGCTCTGGAGATCAGGCAAATGTCTCTAATGCTTCTTGAACAGATTCATATAAACCAGAGTTAACTTGGGAAAGTTTGATCAGGAAAGCTGCAGCAATTAGGAGCCCTTTGGTGCTATCGCTGGACACTAACTTTCTCTTCACTGAAGAGTTTATAACCAAAATATAAGACAAGGGAAAATGCTCAGGAGGACATATGGAGACTGCTTGTTGCATCTACTTTGTGTTCCCAGGTTCCTGCGCATGCTGGATTATGTCTCTATGATATGGGAAGACAGACAGGTGGGTACACATCTCTTACACTTATAATATTGGTTTCTACTGTCAGAGAGGAGCCATGGTATCCTGGTGCTGGAGCATGACAGACAACATCCAGAGCAGGACATCTGTCATCTAGGAGAGTTTTGGGGCCCTTACCACAAAAAACATATTGAGGTGCTGGAGCAGGTCCAGAGAAGGGCAACAAAGCTGGTGAGGGGTCTGGGGAGTAAGTCTTATGAGGAGAGGTTGAGGGAGCTGGGGTTGTTCAGCCTGGAGAAAAGGAGGCTGAAGGGAGACATTATTGCTCTCTACAACTACCTGAAAGGTGGTTGTAGAGAGGTGGAAGTAGGTTTCTTCTCCCAAGTCACAGAACAAGAGGAAATGGCCTCAAGTTATGCCAGGGGAGGTTCAGATTGGATATTGGGATATTGGGAAAAAACCGTACACTGGAAGGATTATTAAGCATTGGAATGGGCTGCCCAGGGAAGTGGTTGAGGCACCATCCCTGGAGCTATTCAAAAGATGGGTTGACTTAGCTCTTGGTGACATGGTTTAGTGATGGGCTGTGGTTGGGTTTTGTGGTTTGGTTTGGCTTGGTTTGTTGTTTTTTTTTAATCAGAGTTAGATTGATGGTTGGACTAGATCATCTAAAAGGTCCCTTTCAACCTAGACAATTCTATGATTCTGTGATTCTATTAGAAATACCACCGTGCCATTGCAAAGAACGCTTGCTAAATTCTTCTCCACTACGCATAAATTGCAGTGAAGTTTGTAGAAGAGACCTTACGGATTTTTTTTTCTTGTATTTCAAGATCAAGAACAATAAGAAGAATGAATCAGAACTTTAGCCCAAAACTGTTGCTTTTAGTGACAGGCTCCAGGATGCTTCATTGCAGGCTCTGTTCAGAAGAATGACTGTGTTTTAGATTTTAAAGAAACAAAACCAGCAAAACATAGTAAAGTGAGACTCAGTTTTATAAATTTGCATTTTGATAAAAATAGATTATATCTTCATGTCTTCATAAAATCATTTGCAATGGAAGTGGCTTTTGTTTTGGTTGTTTTAATTTTGGGGGGTTTTCTTGTTTTTGTTTTGTGGTTTTTTGTGTTTGGTTTTTTTTTTTTTTAAAGTCATGCCCTAAGCAGCACCACTTAAATAGGCACCTCTTACAGAGCAGTGCAGTTACATGGTCAGTCTTGCAGCTCAAAGAATTTGTATGTCCTCATTAGAAAAATAAATTGTAGCTTTACTCTCAGGACCATTTAATACTGCATTAGTTACACTGCCCAACCCTTGGAAGGTGCCAACTCTATGTGACAATATGCAATTTCTTAATTGAAATCTAGACTTTAGCATTTGCAAATGCTATTCACGGCATTAGAGCACTTGATTTCAATCCTGCTGAAGCTGTTCATTCAGGAGACACATGCTTGTTTGGCTGCTCACTGGAGCTGGCCTGACCTGAAGCATATGTTACATGGACGAGGGAAACAGGATGAGAATGCGTGGGTAGAAGACCAGACTGAAATTTTCCCTGATTCAGGTCCTTCAGAAAAGCAGGGAGGCCATTTCATCTAATTTAATGGCAGTGTACCATGCTGGCAGCTTGCAGTCATTTCAGAAAACACAGTTTGTGAGAAATAAAAAATCAACAAATATTATTGTCCATTTGAAAGCAACTATAATTCAGACAGAGCTCAGCAAATGGATTGCAGTTATTTAGGATCTGTGGACAACTGCTCATAATGCAGAGCTGAGCTATATAGGGTTTTATTCCACAATAGCTGACGTGTTTCGTGCCTGACCAGATCCAGATTTACTTTCCAGAGGAGGTAATTTTATCTAGAACCATCAGTTTGATGATGGCACATACACTATTAAAAACCCAATGTATTTCATCAGGCCCATTGGAAAACCTTCTGATTTGACTGAGAAATTTAGGTCACAATAATTCCCCAAGAACATGTCATTTGCCTGATAGTCAAAGTGGACATTCCAAATTAGTCTGAAAGAGAAAAGTTTCAAAGAGGAGTAAGAATTCCAATATTCAGCAAATATCATTAGTCGAATTTTAATCTACATTAAAAGCAAGTTTCAGTAGGGCTGCTGAAATGGGACATATGGCTAGAACAAAATCACTGTGTCATCACACTGTTTTAAAAAAAATTCTCTATGTATTCCTCAACATATGAGTTTGAGATGGAAGAGAATGAAAGAAAAATCTATAGTGGAAAGGATCTGAACATGGTGCAGATTTCACCAAGAAATGCTAAGAGTACTCGGCCTCCCCTCTGTTAAAAGTAACTCATTTGGATAATGGCTTTATAAACTCAATACATAAGAAAGTTTTTAATAAAACATATATGTAGTTTCATGATTTATGTAAATTATGCTATATTAGAGAACAGATGACAATTTCTAGATTTGAAAACAAAAGGAAGCAAGTCTTGTTGGATAATACTCTCAGAACTTCTCAAATTATTACTGTTAATTACTTCTGTCATTGTGATCTGGCAACATATTAAACAGTGCTTCATTGTTTAATTTCTATGGCATTGGCCCATGTGTATTTCAAACATATCAGTTTTGAAATTATTTCACTGTTGATCATGCCACAATTTTTCTAAAATTTGTCCTATTTGGTGGTATAACCTCAATGAAAATGATTATTTGGATATTTGGCAATTTAGGATGCTGCTGTCTTTTCAGAGGTATCAGTAGAACCACACTGGAATTGGCTTCTTCCAAATTTTTGTTTTTATAATTTAATATTTATTTACCTTGTAGGCAACTGCTGTAGTTCTGATAAGTAACTAAATTTGAGTTTAAAATAATCCTTAATGAAGGTCTTGGGTTAGAAAATGCCTTTTATATAAGTAGCAACTGCTTCAATTTAAGTCTTCATTATTTCTGATGGAAAAGAACTAGTGATACACTGGAACTATGGTAACCCAAATCAAACAGATGGAATTGGATAAAAATGTCATGCAATTCTATTTAATTATATTTATTCCTTTTTTTCTTTTCACATGTCCTTTAAATGAAAACAATAAAAAGGAATTTGTAGGAGACAATAAAATTTAATTTTGTTTAATACAAAATGAGGCATTGCAAAGTAATCAGTTATTATTGAGAATAACTTGATAGGGAAGTCCTCCACTTTACATTCCCTCAAGAATACAGATATGGCACAAAAGCAGCAGTCTGTATTCTTGCAAAGTTTGTTGATATTTCCACAATAGATCTCAATAAGTTCATTCATCTCAGAATGAAGACTCTTCTTTTTCATGTTCCACAAACTTGAAAACAGCAATAAACAAAATCATATTTAGATAGTAAACTCTTTCAGAATGATTAAGTCATGGTTATGCTCTCATTTGTGCCTTTATAAGAGCAAATTTATAAATCCAGATATTCGAGTGTGCATTGCTCCCAGCTTATATTACAGAAGAAAAATTAAAAAGATCTTTTACTGTTTTTCTTTTTCATACCGCATTAAGTAGAAGCCTTAATGATGTATTCCACGGTAACATCTGGAAGTCTCAATTAGATAAAATGCTGTTCTGTGAGGTCTTCTACAAACACATAGTTGGAAAAAGTCCAACTCTGAAGGAGCTCTCACTCTCAGAAATGCTTGAGGAAGAAAAAATAATGATTCACTTTTAGTAGCTGCAGATACAAATCACAGGAAGGTGATGTGACTTGCCCAGGGATATACAAGCAACCCGTGGCAGAGCTGGGATTTACACTTTCATCTTGCTGCTCAGTGCCTTAATCAGAAAACCTCCATTCCTCTTGTAGCCTGAAAGTGACCTAGCTTTGCTGAAAAAAAAATTATGTTTTTTAAGGAAATTGTATTGTCCAGCCCTTCTGAGCTCTAGTGTTCCTTGTGATCTGTCTGCATGAGTTCCAAGTCTCAGAATCTGCCTAGTTAAATTGGACAGAAAGTAAATTTGAGGGTTTATTTACAGAATTCACAATATGCATTATTAGAGACGGTGGGGCTTTAGCACAACAGCTGAGAATGTATTTACATGCTGCCACTACATACATTAGCTGTAGGCACTGTCTGAGATTTCTCAATCATTAAACAAGAAAAAGTAGCTGAGTGCATTTTAAGAGCATTTTTTTTGTTTATACACACTAGTGTAGCTCGTATAGTGTCAGCAAGCTATCCTGTGCTTTTGTAATTTATAAATTTGTGTTTTATGGAATATAACAGCTGAGTTTAGTTCTTGTTATTACAGTATTTCCATTGATTACAAGCCATCATTCTGCAATGAGGTTTGATACCTCATTGTTAGGGTGAGGGGGCTGAATTTCTCTGTGGTTGAGATGTTAACAGCAAGGTTTGAAGGGGCAGATTATTAAAACAGTGAGCAAATTGATTAACATGAGACTGAAGGGCAAAGTAATAAAACTTTAAAACCACTAACTAAGCCTGGAGGCCATGTAAGAACACTGTAGTAGAGGCACAGATGGTGTGCATACCAATGAGCAGGAAAACATAAAAGAGAGAGCAAAACTGTATGGCTAAATAGAGAATTACGTAACTTTTACTGGGGCAACAGATGCATTATTTTCTAAAGCAAAACCCCATTGTAGACAGCAAAGAGAAACTCAGATGGAAAGCTATAGTAGATTCATTACCAAAAGAAAATCAGTGAAGGTAGCTGTGGAAAGAACAAATAACAGAAGACGGGAAATAATGAAGTGACAACAGGAGATTTTGAGATACAGAAAGGTGTTATGCACCTGTTTAGCACTTTTGGGAGTGTACTTCTGAGATTTTGGAATTTCCGCTGATGGTGTTGAATCTCAAGGTGTCTATTGGTGTCACCTTGTTGAATTGTCTCAGCTGAATGCTGAAGTATTGTAGACATTAGCCAGTGACCTCTTTTCTTCTCATCTCCTGAACCCAGTAAGCTTCTTGTCTTCTACCTTAGGCTCTGAGCTATGTGTGTTTGTCTACTAATGACATACACAGTAATTGCTCTGGGGGGAAATTTCTAAATTATTCCTTTATTCTCAGTCCAACTAAAGAATGGATGACTCCATCCATGTTATAACAGTAACGAAATATTCTGCCCTCCTACTCTCCTAATAGTGGTATCTTCTCTGTTTTAAACTTATAGGTCTTGCCATCTACAGACATTAAGCTAATTACAGCAGATAAAGATGCAAATTTTCTGTAATTGCCTTGAAATAACTGCCACTGAGCCTGATTTTTAATTCTAAAGATTATGGATAATTTTACAATCATAAATACTCTTGGGTGATTAATAAAATAACATATATTGTGAATCCGTGCTGCCAGGAAGTCCTGAGAGCCACATTATTAGACAACACCTTCTTCTACTTGAGAGGCTCAGGTCTGGATGGAAGTACACCCCTGGGAGTGTCAGCTGGATATGTGGGAAGCAGAGCAAGAGGCTATGCCAGTCAATCACAGATGTTGCTAATCCAGCATTTCCCTTGTTCCAACAGATCTTCTGAAGCACCTTAAAAGCTGTTACTCATCGGTTAAACTCTTAAATGGTTACTGTCTTCAGAGAGCCCCATCAACAGATGCTAATTACCACTCTTGGGTTGCTATTACTTAATCTAGTTTATGCACTGCTTCATGACAATAGAAAAGGATTTTCCATAGAAGCAGAGAAAGTATTCCCAGTCCTTCTGTACAAGTTTATAGATACACACAAGTGTGTCTTGCTTCACAGTCTTTCTTTGAGGCATCTCATTCTGGTCACCAGCTGTGTTCAGATCCTCAAAGTCATTTCCTAAGTTTCCTTCATTTTTAAGCTTATTGCTATCCTGCTAAAATTTAATCAGTTCTTTTATCTCCCTCTTTGCTGTTCAGTGCCTAGACATGTGGAGCTTTTTTTGCATCTCCAATTTACAAAACATTAAACATTAGCAATATCACCCCTTCTGTTCTCAAGCTGACACAGTTAGTACTCCTTGACCCTTGGGTATTTTCTCAGCTTCTCAGTTCTGTGTCTGAACTCAGCATGAGGAAGTGCCAAGCACAATGGAAGAAGTAAGAAAAGGTGAAATTATGCTAATTTCACATTCATCTAATATTGTATTGATAATAATTGCCATATCCATTGTGGATGATACACTGGGGATCTGCAACTGGATTGCTACCTTATAAAGACGAGTCCTGTTTTTTTATCTCTTAACTATCCATGGTTGCAAAATAATATGTTGTCTAAGTATATCTATGTGTCATGGAAGGTAGGACCACACAGTTCTCCCCCTTTCCCCAGAGCAGCAAGGAGACGCAGGAGGAAGAGGGAAAATGGAAATAAAAACCCTCATGTGCTGAGACAAAGGCAGTTTAATAGAACAATAACAGAAAAAGGAACAATAACAAAAAAAATTATAATAATAATAGTAATAGTACTACTACTAATGGTAAAAGAATATATGAGGCACAACTCTCTCACCACCCAGTAAACTGGTGAATTGGCACAGTCCTGAGCAGAGATTGTGAGTACCCCCTCTCCCCAGACATCCCCATTTGTACACTGAGCATGACATCTGTGGTATGAAATATTCCATTGTCCATTGTCCATTCCACCCTTCTATCTATGCTCCTTATCAACTTCTATGGGAAGCTGATAAAAGTCCTTGAAAAATACAAACATCACCTGGCAACAACTGAAATGATATGCATTACTGACAGTTTTTTCATACAAAATCCAAAACACAGCAACCACTAGAAAAAAAATATTAACTCTATCCCAACTGAAACTAGGACAGTATGTGATAAACACGACTGCTGAAATTAATGCAAAAGCTTAAGAGATGTCATTTTAATCTTTGTTAATGGACATGTTTTTAGTTGAATTTTATTTTCATGTGTGGATTCAAATTTCACAGCACTTGAAAACAGACAATTTTAGAAACATGGGTGAAATATACTTAACAAGGTTATTCTGTGCCAAAACTAAATCTCTTAATTCAGTGGCTGTAACTACTGCATGCTTTCCATATTTTAGGCAGGAGGGATGAGACCCAGTGCCATGACTTGACCAGTGGCATTTATTGAACTTTCTGCTATAATGAAACCATGCACTAATGTCTTAGCTCTCAACATACTCTCTGATCCCTGGGTGGAGAAATTCCAGTTATCTATAGCCCTCTACGCGCCACATATAGTGGTGGTACACCTCACTGGATTGTGGCATCATCTGGATGTTGTGGAGGACTTTCAGCAAAACCAGAGCCTTTTACTAAAAAAGGTAGAGACAAAGATGAGTTGGGCTTAAATAGCTGAGATACCTAAAATGATAAACTTAACTACATAACTTGCTTGGTACTTCCCCATAATATTTCTAAATTCACTAAATTATACTGGTAAATTATATTGGGTACCTTTTAATAGGCAACACAATTATATTCATAAGCACTTGCTTCTAAAAGGAAATACAGGAAACTTTCTTAGGAGACAAAAGCAGCTACAGTATTCTGGAATGATTGCTAGGTGAATCACTCCTCTACCATAATATTGACAGCAGCCTCTTCACATGTTTCTCCACGTTGCAAAAGACTCTTTATCACAGGCTTTCTCTGTTCCATTTATAAATCACCACATACAAGCCTCTCTCAGATGTCTATCACCCCAGCACCTAGAAATGCTTTGGGGCAATCCTGCTCTGTCAGAGCTCACTTGGTTCTGCTGTTCCAGCGTACAGCTTAGCGTTAGAGCCTCCTCCCCACCATCCTCCGACAGACTGTCTTCTCGCTTCTGCAAGGCCATTAATGTGGGGAGAGGGCAGTGAGCAGGATATTCAGAGATACTAAAAGTGGCTTTCTTGATGCTTCTTTTCCTTCCCCATTCATTTCTACTTTCTGGCCAGTATACAGTGATTCACACTGATTCCTGAAGTGATTTTGAGAAATTCTGGGCCAAACTAACTCCTATATGCACTCAGATGTGAGAGTTCTCGGTGTGCCCTGTCACCATCCCTGGTCCAGCTCTGCTCTTCACAGCGAGACAAGGCTGATGGGGAAGGTCCCTGCCCCAGCCTGTCCCATGGCCCTCTCTGCTACCTGTCCTGGCCATGTTGCACCCTGACAGAAGAGTCAGGTTGTAATCCAGAAGGGATGCTGGTAGTGCTGTGCTGCTCGTGAACTATGAGGCTCTGTTCACAGTGGATCAGAATACTCTGTGAGACAGTCATATAGATTTGCTTTGTCTTAACCTTGCTTTCAAAAATGCTTCTTATGGTGGCAGGATGATCTAAGCAGGCTAGCAATCCCAAATAACACACAAAAATAAGAGAAAAGCATTGAGGATATGGGTGCTGGTGGATATTTATGGCAAAGGAATGGCATTTTAGAGTGGATTTTGATGCTGATAACCTTCTTTCCCTGCATATCTTTCCCAAGAGCTCCTCAAAAGCCATCTGCAGGTGTGACAAACTGCTCTGCTGGCAGTGACACCTCATTCTCTGTCTTTTATTTTTCCTGGGGGTCTTGTGATTGCTTCTGACCACATGACATACCCAGACATAGTCGTAAGGAGAAAGGATAAAGGGCTTTTGGAAAGATAAGATTTAGGAACGAAGTCCCTCTGCCATTGCTAAAGCAATTATTCTGGGTCTTCCCTATGTTGTGCCTCTGAGTAGTTCCCAGGACAGAGATGGGCTTGCTGCAGATCACATGGATTGCTCTGCTAGTGCAGGTCATTTTTGGTTGCTCTCTGGCCTGGTGCACCTCAGACATAAGTAGGGATTAATGCCAGAATGAGTGGACTTTGCATGGAAGCTCTAGAAATTTTATAGGGTCCTTGTATACAGGGTTCTCCATAGAAAATGGTCTGACAACCCCTAAGAACTGCGTTCTGTTTAGATCTCTGCAGTGTCAGGTCCCAAAGACACAGCCCAAGTTCAGCATTTCCTCAATTTGTGAAGGGTCTGCTAAACAGTTAATGTTGAATTCCCCACTTGAAAAGAAACTGCCCCTCAAAATGTTTATCTTCCATACATTGCTTCTAATTGCTTCAGTATTTCCCAGGTAATTTTGTTTCTGGAAAATAACTGTTAGGTTCACAACAATTTGGGGTGACTCACATTTATGAAAGTGACAGTTACTTTGCTTTCATAGATTGGCTGAACCTTACTTGTTAATGCAGGTATTTTGTAGCATATATAAAATTAATTTCAATATAACTATAGTAAAAAATGTATCTTGCTGGTGTGTGTGTGTCTATGTATTTTGTATGCATCATGTTACCTTACAGCAGGTTGTATAGTTTCATATGAAGATACTTTATGGAGGTCTCATATTCATGGTTTTCTTTTTAAAGGGAAATTAATGGGCCAAATAATAACCATTCTAAACACATACAGCAAAACATTTCATCAAAAGAAGTTTTCATGACTAGAGATGATGAAGATACAGGACTTGCAGGGAACGACTTGGAGGGAAAAATATTCCTCAATCAGAAAAAAGGCACAAGGAAACAAGCTGATTAAAAAATGAAGTGTGCCTGCCTTTTGATTGTTCCAAATTCTTTATGAACCAAAAAAAAATTACATGCCTAAAAATTCTAAATGTTCCACAGTAGATAATATTATCTTCCGCAGAACACAGCTACAGGTTCCATCTGGTGAATATCACTTCCTATATCTTCATTTTCTCCCTGGCCAAACTTGATGAAGTATAGTGAATAAATAGAGTTAACATTTAAAATATTTTAAACTAAGTAAACTAATTACCTTTGCTTAGTTAGACTCTAGATATCTATACATAAAGCTGTTGAAATCAGTATGAGTAGAGGTGCCAGGTGGTATATCTTAGAAGGCTCTTTCTTTAAATTTCGTAGGTAACATTGACAAATTGCTTACTGAATGCTATAATTACCTAAATATTCTGCAGCTACAGAACTGAGAGCCTGAGCCTTCTCAGTTCTTGTGTTCCTTTCAACAGTGTAGTTCTTCTTAAAATCTTCTATGATTTTGAAAAAACAGAATAAAATATTCATTAGAAAAAAAACATGAAAAATATTGGTTTATGATAATGATATTATTAATTCCAATCGTAAAATAGATCTTTTCATCTCTTTATAAACTATTTATAGGTGAAAACAACCTTTTTTTTGATTATGCAGTAGTTCTTACTCCTGTCAGTGAAAATTCAGCTTGTGCTTTTATGTTTTTACAAGATACATGCTGTGTATCCAAACATTTGAATACATCTCTTCATCTTTTATCTGCATTGATAACACATTAATATAAACACATTATCTTTATATTTATTTCCATCCTTCACCTGGCACTCCTTTTTTAATGTTAAACATTAGGGAACTAATAAAAAAAGATTAGCTTCTTCTATATGCTTAAGTAAATTATTGCTAACAATTAACAGACAGAGTGGCTACAGCAGGAAGGTGCATCAGCTGGCAGGCTTGACAAATACATGTAGGAATATCTAGCCTCTATCTCCTTTGGAAGTGTGTACCCTGTGAGTTAGGATTGTCTCTAGGGAAATTATTTTGAGCAGGTTTATGTAGTCCAAATATGTAAATTTCTAGCATATGAAATTTCATTTAGCAGTGAAAGCTCCAGATAATGGTGGATATTTTTGACAAAGCATTCCAGATGCAAACAATCATTGATGTCCAAAATAATGCCTTGTGTGGGTCTCATGATGTCCTAAAGATATGAATCCAGCCAGGACTCTTTTATTATGAAATGAACAACTGTACTGCATAATGCAGGTCCTCCAGGCCAAGGAAACTGTGGGACACTTGCAGAATTAAAAGAAAGGCCTGTTATCATCCATATTCCTATTTGTTTTTAAAAGTGAGAAATAACAAAATATAGCTGAAGCACAGAGCTCAAAAGAAATTCCTCTGGTTCATATTTGACAGCCTTGCAGGTTTCTGCTGCCCAGGAAGACCAGTTACAGCTGCACAAGAGGGACTATTCATAAAACAGAATGAACAAGCTTTGATACCAGTGGCAGCTGCCACATAGGTTTTCTGATCTTGTCAGGCAACATTTCTTTGACCCAATGTCAAACTGAAAATAAGTAAACCCATCTGTGAATGGGTTTGGCTCATGAATGGCAGGGATCTGAGGAGTTGGCTAGTGAATGGCAGGGATCTCATCATGGATAAATGATGCCAGGACAGTGTGGTACAGCTCAGCCCCAGCTGAATGCCAATGACACCAGTTCACATCTCACAAAATCACAAAGTGCATTCAAGTTAGAAAAGACCTCTGCAGGTCATCTAATCCAAACACCCCAATCAAAGCGTGCCTCAGGACAGACATCATATAAACATATGACTACAGTGAGAATACCTTATATAATAAGCTTCCTAAGGTATACCTCTTCCTATATTTTGTTATGCACTATGGCCCTCAAAACAATTTTTACCCCACCTGTGGGTTTCTTGGAGGTGGTAACTGGCATGGCACCATGCCAGGAAGTGGATTGAGACAGCAATATTTGACAGCAAAAGTAGTTATATGATCTCCCAAGTAATACATCCATGCTGGTCACAGATTTTGCATGATGTTGGTGGCTAGATCACAGGACGGATGTGAATGACAAAATTATGAGCCACCATATTCATTTATGGTCTGTCAGCAGGCAGAGCAGGCAAACCAGCACATCCATTATAGTAATTTTTTCCTTAGAAGAGTGAACCTGACAACCACTTCTGAGCTGAGAGTCTTTGTGAGACAAGCCACATAACTCCATGATGCTGGTTCAAATGTTTCTGGATGCACAGCAATTCAGACTGCAGGTGGTCAGCTGGGTGTGCAGAAGACCTAGCTACAGCATCCCCCAGCCAGGGAGGAACAGATTCCACCTGCAATGGACTGACCATTGCTGTTTGACAGAAAGAAGAAGTTACTCTTGTTCTTCTGGAAGTTCTCATAAAAGGTTTCCATACCAGGATACTGATTTTCAGGTTCTTGTTTAGTTTTGCCAATATGCCTGTTGTGGTCTTTCTTCCCGACCTGTGGCAAACTAGATTGAGATTGTCATCCTACAAGTCAGCAATAAAATCTGTGAAATAGCGTTCCAGATTTCTGTAGCATATCTTATGTATTTTCACAGTTTAAATCTGAAAAGTAAAAAAACTCAAACAAACATACTTCTTTCTCAGGAGTACAGCACCTTGGTAAGTAAGCTGATGCGTACATATCTAAACACAAGTTGAAGAAACATCTAGGAGGGGATTGTATTTCATAACCCAAATCATCCCAAACTTCTCACACAGTATACAGAAGTAGTATGCTTATACCTGCACTTTAAGTTTTAGACTGAGGTCTTTTATCATTGTTCTAATGCAGGCAAAATCTTTTCTTTATTGTCTGTTAGGGCCTAAAGTATGCCAGAATTTTGAGGTGAGCCCATGTAGATCTTTCCCATAGAGACAGCTATTTAATGTTCTAGTAAAATATAGTGTATTCCTTTATGCTTAAACTAGAATGATTAGCTTTCTGAACAGAGAAAACTAAAACTAACTGGTAAGAAAAAGTAGTGAGAAATGTCTTAAACACGATTATATCTCTGTCCGTTGTGTCCTTGCTTCTAGTCTTATTTTCAGTCAGCTCATTGTCTTCCTGGGTTTCAAGAGGCTCAGCATACACAAGTTCCTCTCATGCCTAGAGAAATTTGACCTTGAGACCTGGTTTATTTTCTTCTTGCTGAGAATTTTATTCTTCTGCCACACTCTGCAGCATCTAGAACAGTTTCTCTTCCAAACAAATTCACCTAACCTCCATGGTATACCACCTGCTCATTTTTTTTTTCTTCTTTAAGGTAACCAAGAGCAAACAATCCAGACTCTGTTCATCCCAGTCACATTTTTTGGAATAGAATTAATTGTATAATGACTGCTGAGTTTATGTTGCATTATATTTTTTTATATATATATATAATCAAATAAGTGATTTCTCTATTAAAGATAAAAAATATTCTTATTTAATTTAAGTGTAAAACTACCAAAAAAAAGTTCAGCAAGTAAGATTTCAGTAAATTATGACATCAGGGTTTATCTGTGCTCTGCTGAAAAAGATATAATAAAACAGCAAACATACAAGCAGGAGTCCAAGTCAGACCCAGTGCCTCAAAACCACTTACAAAGAGCTGCAGAAGAAAGAGCAAATGAAACAGAGAAAAACCTTCATTGCAGCACTCCCAGTCTGAATACAAGTATAAAACCCAATCATCCTGCTTTTTAAATCTGTAGATTTTGGTATCACGCCAAGATAATCGAGATAATTGCCAGCTCATTTTTTTCCAACATTAAAATAAGATTGTTCAGCAATCTTCTTCATGGTAATCAGGAACACCTCACATCTGCATTATGAAATGGACAATTTAAAATGTTTAGCTTAAAGCCACAATGCAAAGCAAATGGCATCCTGTATTGCACTCATCAAAACAACAGGACACCTGACTGCAAAAAAAAGATATCATCACAGCAAACAGGACGGCTGGCCATCTTACTCTAACATTTGAATTGCAGATATGTTTCTCGGCTTATTATCAGGTAAAGGCCAGGATTCCCTTCTCTTGCTTACTTCAGTTTTGAAAATGAGAAAGGTTTGTCCAGATTTCAGAGAAAAAATATTTCTTGATATCCCCTTTAGGGTCTGCTCCAGGACATCATGTGTTTGTGGCTGTGTGGAGGCAGAGGGTGTCTGATTCTACAGAAAGACAAAGGGTAAGATCTGAAAATGAGGGCACCTCCTTCCAGTTGGAAGTCACCATCTTGAGTTGAGATGAAATCTCCAATCTTCTCCTGGTCAATGAAGCATTCTTTGGTATTATCAGACAATATTACCTCTTGCTGAGACATTGCTCCAGTCTTGTTTCTGGAGTTGGAGAGGGGTATCTGGGATTTTGTGCTCATCCAGATTCCCTGTCACTGAAGGACAGATGAAAGGTTCATCTCTGCAGGAAGACTGTAAAGTTCCTTTGGCACTTTTCCATGCTGCCTAAATATTTAATTATTTCTTGGGTTTGTGAGGAGCCTTCAGCTACTCACTCCATAGCTTGATATACACAAAATAATCCCTGGATATAGATGATCTGGGTTCAAATCAGCATTCCAGACCAGACAAGAGGATCCAGTCTCAGCCCCAGTCTTTTACATGAATAAGTGAGACACAGTCGTTAACCATTTTGAAGCTGCCTGAAGGCTTTTTTGTCAAGTGTTCATCACACCTGTAACTTTGTCATGGACAATTTTAACTGTTAAAAATTTCTGTGTTTAGGGGCTATCAGTGTGCAACACAGCTGTGACAGGCAGTGGTGAGGCAGTGGGGCAGGGACCTCCTGCAGTAGCCGCATCCCACCAGAGGTGGTGAGTAGACTTGGGCCAGGGACAGTAACGAGGGCAGGTGTGGTAGAGACAGGCAAAAGACTGGGCCTGGTATAGGGCTGGCAGTGTCATGGCTCAGGCCAGGACCATGGAAAGGCCTGAGCTTAGAAGCAGCTCCTGGGAAAACAGGATGAAGGGGCATGAGAGGAAGCCACTGGTAAGGCTGGTCAGGGTCATCAAGACTAATTAGTGTGTTCAGGACCCTGACAGTAAAATTGATTCAGAAATACTCATTAGAGTCAGCACCAGACTAAACATCCTTTCGTCTCCTACCCAAGGGTGATGGTGGTAGTCAAAGGAAGAGTGCAGAAGAAACACATAAACCTCTTGCCATAAATGCAAATTAAAATATGTTCAAAGCAAAACACGTGCATTAATAAAACATATCCTACTGAAATAATTCAGCATATGAAACTATCTACAGAAGAAGATGGATAACTGTCTTTATTTCATATAAAATGAAATAAACTAAAATATTTTCAAACTGGTATGTAAATCAAAACCTAAATAAACTCATGATATTTTTGACCATCTGCTTGCAGAGAACACTTTTGATTCTGATAAGCTATTTAATGATGTTGCCCACACTAACAATGCCTATGAATTAAAGCAGTCATGTGCCTTGCAGCATTTTGCTCTTACGTGTCTTTTCCTAAATACCTTTATTGTCATTGTTAGACCTGACACTGGAATTTATCCAAAGTAGAGTGTAATTAAAGCTGTCTGAGAGTTCAGTTCTCAGAGCAGAATGTCAAGCTTGGGCAGATGAATGCTGTTTCAAGCTCTGCCAATGACCACTGACAGACATTTCAGCAAAAGGCAACATTTAACAAAATATAATGTTCCTGTTCATGTTTTACAGCACTGTCCATGGCTTATAAATTCTTACTTGAACCCAATGTGATTTACTTTATCCTCTGTCAACTATCCAGCTTAGCATACGCAGATGCAAACATTGCTCATAAGATTATCCACTTCTTTTTAAACTCAGCTGTAGCACATGAGGGCTTGTAGCACTTGGGGGGTGGAAAGCCTATCTAAAAATTGTAAGTTATATTCACTTTAAATACACACACATGTTATCAAATATATGCACGTAATACATGATTGCAAGAGAAACTGAATAAGAGATTTTTGTGTTTTCATTTAAGGACACAACATGAAAGAAGGTGTTATTATTCCCAACACATGGCTGCAGCTGAACCAAGCCCCAGGCTCAGGGACATAACTCTCTAGGAAAAAGAGGAATGTGGACTCCACGTAGCAGGATTTCTGAACTTGTGGATAGTATATAGGATGAAGTTCTCCGGACTTATCTCTAATTTTACTAGTATCCTTGGAGTTTCACCTGTGGAAGTCAGATTAGTGAGTTTTATTAAAGGGCTGGTTCAGTCACCACATTGCTAACAAAGGGGAAACAAAACAAAAATGAAGGATACAGCAAAACTCATCTCCAAAACACCATCTCATGCACACTACAGTCAAGTCCTTCTGTTGTTAATTACTCTCTTGGCTTGCAGTGGAGCTGAACAAAATATTCCCAGTAATACTCCAAATGATGGGAGATACGCTTATTTCTTAGGTTTCATTGCAAATGAAATCATTACAGTGGTTTTGTTGAAATTCACAAAAAACTTTTGTCTTTGTTGAGAAGAGAGAAATTGGTATTTATAGCAAAAGCATTGAAAAAATTCTAGTCTTTGCCATTTCAAACAAAGTGAAACAGTAAAACCTGCCTGAGCTTTATTTTGTACTCTCTGATCCTTAAGATGAACCTTAGAAGTTATAAACATAGGTGGAAAAATGAAACATGAGATTTTAAATCATAACTTATCACATTTCACCTTGCTTTATTCCTACTACTTATAGCTAAATTAGTAAGAAAAGAGAATTAACTCATTAAAGGGGTAGAGATGATGCCTTACAGAACTTGAAAAATCTCATTACTTTCATGCAAGATAGAGTGGGCCTAATTTGCATTTATGTAAATCTGCTGGAAGAAATGCAATTATAGTAGCATAACTTAATGTGAAGATGAATCAAACTTGATGTCTTTCTTATATCTTTGGGGAGAAAAGCTGGGTTTCAAAAAGATCCTTTAAGGTGAAACAAGGTTTCCAGTTGATGGGTTATTTCAATGTTTCTGCCTCAGGAAAACAATTTTTTTTTTTTTGGGGGGGGGGGGGGCAAAGTTGTGGATTTACTGGTAGTTACTTTAAGGTTATGTGCATATTGGTCATATAAAATTTGTAACTGAGCTAGCTGATCAGCATTGGTCAAGTTTAGTTGGGCTGCAAATTCTGCCCTTCACAAGCTAGTGACATCAGGCTGATTTGTAGGGCCTCAGAGGTATCTGGCCTGCCTGATATCCACCACATGGTGTCACCTCAAAGTCTGATCAGAAACTGTGCAGTGCTGGGGATCATCCCTTCAGCAAATGAGTGAAGCAGACATAAAGCAGGGATCTCAACCACAATTCCCCTCGCATACTACCTATAGCTTAACTGGACCAAACATTGCCTCTGGAAGGAAATAACCAGGACTTGAGTCCACCCTTAGGCTCTGCAGTTTAGCAGATGAGTTGCAGCCTCTTGCAGCGACAATACTACCTGGAAGACAAGGCAGTACCGTGCCACCACAGGGACCCAGAGCCAAGGCTCTTGGCTACAGACTGAGTGCTGTAGAGCCTTTCCCTCTGCAGCCTTGTTTCCCATAGCAAATCACAAAAGCAAAGCAGTCAAGGTTTTGTGAGACTGGGGAAAGAAGAAAGAAGGACTAGTTAGTACTGGATTAGTGGGTAAGTAAATGTGTTCAGCCCATACTAGAGTCCCTGTTTGAAAGACTGCCTCACTAGGAATAGGTAAAGATGGGCAGATGCTACCCCAAATGCCCTTGATCACTCTCCTTGCACTCCCTTTCCCTCCCTCTTTATATTTGTCCCATTTGTCTCCCTATTCAGAGCACCCTCTAACCCTTTGCATCCAGAGACCAAATAACTATTAATTGCTGTCATTCTCCTTGTCCCATCTCAAGCTCTCTCCACTCACAGGGTATTCTGGTGGTCTGCTGGCCCAATTCAGTGGCTCACCCACATTACATGTCACCTCACAAGATAAGCCCTTCTTTCATGGATGGGTTTACAAAGATCAGAACATAGTTACTTATGCAAAGACTTTAAAAATAAGGTGAGAAAAAATAGTGGTTCCCCTCACCACCATCAGTGATTGTATTATTGCATGAGTGGAAAACAATCCATGCAATTTTTTTGCTCAAGTAAGAACCCATGCATAAAATAAAATTTTTGAGGACAGATGTTTGAAAACACATGAAAAGAGGGTGATGCCTCTCTCTTCCTTAATTTGTCATTGCCGGAGAAAAAAACTGTGGAAACCTTGATCCCCATTTACTGGTCTGAATCTCATAGAAGACTAGTTCTTTAAAAGAGGAGGTCTTCAGGACATTCCTACATATTTTTTGCTTGCTGGAGTTATTATATGATATTCTTAGTTATAGCCAGTTCTCCAGGGAATTCTTGAGATGGGGGCAGAATCAAAAGTACTTTCACTCATTGAAATGACTTCTTTGAGTCAGCAAGGCAGTAGTTATCTGGAGCTACATTATTTTCTTCATTTCAGACCAGACTTTTAAACCAGCATTTTGCAGAACAACTATCTTATCACTTTATGTCAGAAGCAAACATTTCAGTAAGTAAATTTGGCATACTGTATTCTAGAAATAAGGGTCAGGAAAAGGATGCATTGTGTCCATAAAATCTAACCTGAACTGACACTGATGTGTTTCTGGATGCCTTTATATATATAAAAAAGCATGCATTTATATATATGTAATTTTTAAATATTTATATATATAAAAATGTATAAACAGAGATATATCAACATATATTAACAATCAAATATATTAATACTTATATGTATGTACTTATGTCAATATATCAACAGAGATACAATAGTATGAACCAGAATAGAATCAGCTTCTTGGAGCTGATTATTTTAGCCAAACAACAATTCTAACTTCTCATTGATTTTAAGACCAGAAAGAAAGGCAGTTAAATAATGTCAAGCATAACACAAGAACATTCAGAAGCTACCTGCAAGGCTCAGAAAGCGTAATTGAAATAATTAGCACTAAGAGCCTATGTCTATGTTTCAGTGTAGTCAGCTTTATATTAGTTTAGCTCAGGTACCAGAAATAATCTTGTTGTAAGATACAAAACACACTTTGGGGTTGGTTTCCTCAAGGTGCGTGTTGCTGAAGATATACTATTTTTACAACTTATACTGGTGTGTTTATAACTAGCTCAGGTGTCTCTAGGTGAGGGTGAGGCATGGACATGTTCTATGCCTTGATATGCTTTCTTTAATGCATTAACCTAAGAAAAAAGAAATCTAAGTGGTACTCCATCCTAATTGCCACTCTGTCCCAATTGCCACAACACTGCAACAGCGTCCTGGAAGGTGCTGCAGAATCCAATTGAAGGATTATTGTCTATGTTACTAATTCAGCCCCATTTTTTTGGCAGGAAAATTTTAACAGGTAGGTAATGGCAATCTTGTACATGATTTGTGCATAATGCCAGAGACATAATAATGTGTATAATCATAACTGGAAGAGCACTGTAGTTTGTTTCAGTCTGAGAGCTAAGTGGTGATTAAATTAAGTAATAGCATAAAAATCAAAAATAGGAATATACTAGTCACCTGATCATAAATTGGTTTTCCTACTTTATTACTTCTTAGCATATTCTCAGACACAAAATGTGAGATTTAATTAAGTTACACTAGTTTAAAAATTCTATCAATTTTCTATGTCCTCTTAAACTCATTTACCACTCAAGTATAACAAACATGGCTATGAAATTTTCATAGAGATTTTCATGTACTGCCTTATAGAAGTAAACACTATCTCATTGTTTTGACTTGTGAAATAAGAAAATGCAATGTGGAAATCATGGTCGAAGAATAAATGTAGCATCCTGCAATGCCATTTTTACTGCCACTTTTCTATTACTGAGCTTTAAAGATCCCCTGGTTTTGATTTGTGACAACAGTTTTAAAAACAAACTTTATTTCCCCAATGAAATTATTGGTTTTATGCAATTTTCCTCTGGCTACTATTCTGGCTTTCTATGTGTAATAACCTGTGATTAAGGTAACCTGGGAAACCAGTATGAGCAGATGTAAAGGCCTACTGTTTTTCATCTTTTCCCATTTCTTGTCCTATCTCATCTCAGAACCATTGATATAGTACATAATAAAATTCTTGCTATTGAATCAACAATATAAATATGTTATAATACTCAGGCTACTGGGGCAGAGAGGCTCCTTCTGCAGGTGTGCAGAGAAGATATGAAATTCACCAGGATTCAGAACATACACATTTTTACTGCTATTTCAGGAATGAGTAAGGAAGATGTTTTTAAGATAGCTATAATCAATGACATTTCCAGTTACAAGCAAAATGCTGAAAGCAGAAAAAGATTTTATGTAGATATACTACAAGAGACTGGGTATGGGCTGATTAGTTTGATCATCACATGCTAAACCTGTGTGTGGGTGACAATACCTTACTGTTGATACAGAGACAAGACTCTGCAGTGCATAAGAGTTGAACAGAACTTTGATTCAAATACACTTGGACTTTTATGAATAGCTCTACTGAGTTGTTGTGGTCAAAGAAACAACTTAGAAGTTTGATTGGGGGACCTCTTGCTTTCAAGGGGAGGTGGAGGGAAGGGAAGCTGACAAATCTACTTTTCCCCCACTCCTTGCAGACTGGGTTGTTGAAGCGAAGCATAGATACCCATTTAGTGACTTGACCTCTCTTAGTGACAGTGTGTATGCAGAAGGAAAGTTATGTGTCCCACCATGAGACTTCTCTGGAAGCCACCGCATCACCATAGGTATGTACTGTCCACTATCTCTGTACTTCTACTTACTGTAAGAATTACTGTACAATAAGGCATTGACAATTTACAGCTCAATTTCAAGAGCACACTAACCAATTGCCTTTACAAACAGACATTTTAAGTGAAATTACTGTCTGAAACTGCCTGTTGAGTCTTCAGTTTGAACCAGTGATAAGTGTAGGATATCTGTGGTATTGTGTTACATTTTTTCCCAGCATAGTTTATTGCAAATTTCCATCTTCTTGAGTAGGTGTGCAAGAATTACACAGAATTTCACTGAATTATCCAGACTTACTAAAATATAGCTCTTGCTACAGGTAATTTCCTAGTGACAAAGAGTATGTACTACTTCTCAAGGCAATAGGAAAGAATTCATGTAGCCTATCTATGATTCCTATGTGAATTTGATCTCTCAAGAATCTCTCTTGGAACCCCATATCATTCTGTGATTCATTCTGTAATCCCTACAGTCCTGTCAATATCTTAGAGTCAAGCACCAGTGCATTCTAGTAGTAGCTTCGATCTAAGATCTATTGTTCTAAAAGCTGTACAAACACAATTTGAAAAAATTCATAGAAGAGGTAAAATGAACATACAAAGATGGAACGTGAACTGCATGGTAACACGGTTGGTTTGAGGGCTCCCATTTCTATGCAGTCTGTCTTTGAGGTACGTGCCTCTTCCACTAACAAGAATTCCCAGGTCTCTGCCACTAGCCAAGGTATGAACCCTTCCTAAATTCAGTGTTAGTTGTGGATATTTATTCCATTTTATGTGCCTCCTTCTCTCACTCACCCATTGTCTGTATGATTTAAAGACCTAGTCCTCCCTTGTTAGCTTTTCTATTTCTCTTACTGCTACCTAATCTCCTTAGCTTTTCCTCACTCCTACAACTTTAGCCTTCTTGAAGTTTGGAGCACAGATAGCTGATGAAAACAGAAAGGGAAAATGGAGATAGAAAATGCTAATTTAGTATCATCTTTTGTCAACTTCATCCTTTTAGAAACTCATCAGGGAAAATCATATTGCTTAGGCAGAATTTAACATAATTGAAATAAACTACCATAGCAAAATACTCATCATCATAATGATTCATTCTAATATCTCCACAGCCGGAAAGGACACAGATGGAGATCATGGCTTGGTTCGAACAGACTGTGGATTGAATGTGGAACTTCAAAAATTTTGGATTTTTTCTTCAGCCGGAAACCTGAGAAGAAGGACACCCACCAGCATACTGTCTATATCCCAGAAAAGATCTGAACTTTCCTTGCATCCCACCAGGAAGCTGCTCTGCTCCAAGAAACCTCGATTCCCGAGTATTCAGTTCACCTTAGGAGAACATGCTAGTCAGGGGGAAAACCTGAGTTCATGCAACAGTACAATGCAAACCCCTGGTGCTTTTAGGTTAAGAGTCTGGCCACAAACATTTGCCACTCCATACCTACAGAGTAGACAAGCAAGATTTGTTAGATGAACAAGAGATAACACAGGCAGATAGGTACAACACTCATGGTATTCCTTCACAGGAAGAGCAAATGGCCAATACTGGGGCTTGCTACTGCAAAGGAGGCTGAAATACCATGTCTGCTCCTCCAGAAATCAAATACAGGAGGCTCCTGCTCAGCAGAACAGCAGAGGATTTCTCTTTTTTTGGTAAGCAGGGCAGCTGAACCAAGGAATGAAGGTGTTGGTGTACTTTATTTGACAAGGCAAAAAACCTCTAGGGAACTTAGGGAACCCTGTAGTAGAGTGCCGGAAGACAAGCTGCAACTAGCTTCAGAATAACTTTCTCTGCCCCTCATCTCAAAAAAAACCTACCCCACAACCCAGTAAGAGGACACTGTGGGAGGAAAGAAAGGTCTGACTCACAGCAGAAACAAAAAAGTAATGTAAAAAGAACAGCCTCCATATGCCACAATAAGGAGACCTCAGATCTTTAATTAGCTCATTATAGAAGTGTGTAAAGCAGATAAAGAAACCCAGTGTGGAATTATTAAATCAAATGGTATTAAAAAGAAAGAAGGGAGGAAAGAAGTTGCTCATGATACAACTTGTGCTGTCAGTGTGGTGTTTTAATCAGAAAGGAAAAAGAAGCAATTTCTAGAAGGTAAGGAAGAAGATGGATGAAATTGAATACAAAAGTTTGGACATAATCTGCTCTGCTGGAAGTGTCCATAGGAAGCAAATGAAGAGATGATATTACTGCCACCATATTTTTGCCTACGTGTCTGTATTCCTGAAGAGGACTTCTCTTTCCATATCCATATTCACTTTCAGCTTCCTGAAAACCATAATACTGCAGGTTAAAGAAATGTTAAAAATCAATGTGGTGTAGCACAATGTGTCAAAATGTAGACATCAAGTGTAACATTATCCTGATATTTAAAGATAAATGATACTAATTTCATGCTGTATCTACCTAGTCTCTGCTGTTATACGATCTGCAATTCCGTAGCAAATGAAAGGAGATGAGCATTTTAGGTACTGTAAGTGTTCTGGCTGCAGCATGCTATCAGCATAAGTTACATTTTTCAGCCCTGCTCTCCCTGAAATTACTTGCTAGATATTTTGGCACATGCATGCTTTTTGCTTCTTTATATTCTTTTGAGTTGCCAAAACAAAGAAAGAAGGCAAATAGGCTTCAGAGACCATGGCATAATGCATTTAAACAAGTTCAGCAGCTTTTGAAAAAATGAGCAATCACAGAATAGTATAAGAAACACAAAGAGCTGCCTTTGAACTTACTCGTCTCTACTCAATGCAGATAGAGTGGGAGGGTGGTGCAGTAGCCTCCTCTGTGGCTCTCAATATGAGCTATGCTAGATAGTATTTGGCATAACTTGGATTCACGATGATAGGTATTTACTGCTTTGATCCTTTCATGGCCACACAAGGGATTGCAGGGGTTGTACTCTTTTACTTCTTTGGCCTGCTGAGCTCTTGCACCATGGAGAAATGCAGGAGTTTCTTCTTCCAGGTAGGAAATATTCTACACAGGAGTAGATATAGGACTTCTTCCAATATCTCCACTATACAGTATACTCTGCTGTTTTTATTAGGAAGCAGAGTAGATGAAAATATGAATAATATTGAAAAAAATATTTAAAAAGAAGATGTAAACTGTCAGTCTAAAGAGAGGGAAAGCAAAAGAAAAAATACAGTTGTTGTTCTCTGCTGGCAGCTTAGCCCTGGGTACACCAGATCAAGATGGATGATACAATGCTCATCTATCCCTGTTTTACCCTTTACAGAATCACAGAATAATGTGGGCTTGGAAGGGACCTCTAGAGATCATCTAGTCCAACCCTTCTGCCAAAGCAGGTCTACCTAGAGCATGTTGCACAGGAACATGTCTCTGGACACCACCTCTCTGGACAGTCAAAGTAACGAAGTTCCTCTTCTTCTTCTGTTCAAGTTTGTGCCTGTTACCTCTTGTCCTGTCCGGGCACTACTGAAAAAAGACTGGTCCCATCATCTTGAGATCCACCCTTTAAGTATTTATAGGTGTTGATCAGATCCCCCCTCAGTCTTCTCTTCTCCAGATTAAAAGTCCCTCCAAGTGCTCCAAGTCTCTCATCCTTTCCTCATAAGAGAGATGCTCCAGGTCCCTAAACATCTTTGTAGTCCTCTGCTGTACCCTATCCAGCAGTTGCCTATCTTTCTTGAACTAGGAAGCCCAGAACTAGACACAGTATTCCAGATGGGACCTCACCAGGGCAGAGTAGAGGGAGAGGACAACCTCCCTTAACCTGCTGGCCACACTCTTCCTGATACACACCAGGATGCCATTAACCTGCTTGGCCACAAGGGCACATTGCTGGCTCAATGGTCATCCTGTTGTCCATCAGGACTCCCACGTCTTTTTCCTCAGAGCTGCTCTCCAGCAGGTCAGCCCCCAACCTGTACTGCTGCAGGGGATTATTCCTCCCCAGGTGCAGTACCCTACACTCGCCTTTGTTGAATTTCATCAGATTCCTCTCTGCCCAATTCTCCAGCCTGTCCAGGTCTCACTGTATGGTGGCACAGCCTTCTGGGGTGTCCCTCCCATCCACCCCTCCCAGTTTTGTATCATCAGAAAACTTGCTGAGGGTACATTCCATCCCTTCATCCAGGTCATTGATGGATATATTGAAGAGGACTGGACCCAGTACTGACCCCTGGGGAACACCACTTGTTATAGACCTCAAACTAGATTCTGTGCCACTAATCACGACCCTCTGAGCTCTGTCTTTCATCCAGTTTTCAATCCACATCACTGCCCATTCATCTAACCCACACTTCCTAAGCTTACCTATGAGGATACCATGGGAGACTGTCTCAAAAGTCTTGCTGAAGACAAGGTAGACAACATTCACTGTCCTCCCCCTATCTATCCAACCAGTCATGACATCATAGAAAGCTATCAGGTTAGTCAGACATGATTTCTCCTTAGTGAATCCGTGTTGACTACTTGTGATAACTTTCTTTTCCTCCATATGCTTTGAGATGATGCCCAGAGCAAGCCAATTCATCATCTTTCCAGGGATGGAGGTGAGGCTGACCAGCCTGTAGTTTCCCAGGTAAATTACTAGGTATATTATGAAACTGACACCTTCCTGGAAGGAAACATAGAGATTTCCACTAGTTTTTGGTGTGCACTTTAAAATAAATAAATTATGAGAATATTCAAACCTCAGAAATTGACTTGTGAGGGCCATGTCCTGCTTTTAAGCATCTTTGACCTTGTCCCTGTGAAGGGTTCTATCTTGCAGAGGGACAATTTCTAGTTAGTTATTGAGAGAGTAAGCTACATGTGAGCCAAGTGGTTTCTTATGAGAGTATTGTATCCATATCAGCAGTCCAGGGACTTGGTGTGCAGTTTATGTTAAGCAACACAGATCTGAAAGCACGCAACAGCCTAACACTTCATCTAGCTCCAAGTACCCCACAGACTAACACTTCACTTTTGCTCTGCACTGACTGGAAGGAGCTGGATACTGAATGGGCAGTTCCTGAGAAATGGTGAACTTGACATTAACCGTACATAGATAAGTGAAATCTTACAGTCCACAGCCAGGACTTGTGAGTCCTTCCCTATTCTGTGCGCATTGCCTATCTAAAGAATTAAGATAGGCAAAGCACCACTTACCTCTTAGCTTCAGCTGTTTTGGTGATTCTCTTTCCATACTCCCTAGTCTCATTAGACAATTTACCAGACTGTACGAAGACCCAAGAGAGGCAAATTCACCTTAATTCAACCTAAATTCAACCTAAACCCCCAAAATTTCACACTGCACATAAAGCTGTTATTTAAGTTGTATGTGCAGTAGAATATTTTAAAATCAACTCCAGTTGTGCATTCAAAGTACAACAGTGAAAAACGGCACGGGTATTATATTTCAGAATTAAAATGTCATCTACTTAATGTACACAAATTTAGTAAAATGTTAGATCACTGTATTTTGAATATTGTATTTGAAAACTGTTATATCTTAAAATTTGTATCTTCGTTTACTCAGATAAATTTTTCTGATGCTGCCTTGATAAGTCTGGAATTTTTATTCATTCCTTACACAGACAATTTAATTTTGCTTTTAACTCAACTGGTTACACACATTTAATGACTCTCAAGAGAGAAGAAACTCTTCAAACATGAAAACATGATCTGTGGAGCTGCTTATGAATATGACTTTTTGCTCCCTTCTTTTTCTTCAGTCTTGTATCTATGAGACAAATAGGACTCTTCCAGTTTGTTCTGTCACTGGGAATTAGTGTTTAACAGGTGTCTGGCCACAACTGAGAGTTTCAGGTGGTTTCACATCTAATTACCAGATTGGCCTATCACCCCTCAATTTCCCCCTTTCATTTTAGCACAGGCCGAACCACCAGCCCTTCTTATGCAGAACATTATGACTCTTTGCCCTCAATTACTCTAGCAATAGGACTTGATAAACATAGACATAGTATTTACACAGTTCGGTGACAACAGTGAGGACCCAGCTTTGCTGCAGCCCAAGGTGTGGGCAGTGAGAGAGCGCCATTTCCAGAGCCCACTGTACAGTCCCATACATGCACATCTAAATTGGTGCTAACTTGCATCCTCTTCATCTGAAGCCTGATTGAAACTGTCTTCACATGCCTTTTGGGAAGAAGTTTGTTATGCTTCAGTGGCTCTTATCCAAATTTGTGGCTTGTTCTTCCTCCTGTCAAACAGTATCACAGACCTCAAGGTCAAAGAAATCTGTAAGAGGGCACCTTGCTCACTTCTTACCTGTCTTGCATAATTCTTTACCTGAGAAAGAAGCATAACTATTCTAGAAAAAGGAAAAAGCACAGATACTTTTAGACATCCAGGAAAAAAGGAAAAAAAAAAAAAGAAAAGGAAAGATGCTTTGGTATGTCAACTTCTAAAAGAGCTCTTCTTTAAAATGTGCATATCCTGGGGAAACACCAGGAATTTGTACTGTGTTTTGAGACCATGGCACACAGTTATCCTATTTAACTACCTGTGACATTCACAACAGCAATATGGAAAATGTGAGATAAATATCAAGGGCTTGATCCTGCCCTCTGGTATAGCAGTTGAGCATGTTTTCCAGTTGTTTAAAATCAGCTTCTGACTGTACATGCCCTCAGAATATGGGAGGGCATAACTGGAAAAACTCCTTTGGCTGTGCATATCTCAGCACAAAAGGTAATGGCATTTTATTCTGGAATTGCTGCAAGTGATTTTACCTTATTTTGTTATATGGGAAATGTGATATTCAGTTTTAATTTACACTGCCAACACAGAGCAATAATGTCACCACAGCAAAAATGTAAGAACAGGCTTTGTAAAGAAAAATAATCCAACCACACACAACACAGTATCTCTCAAAAACACTGACATTGTACTTATTTTCTCCCCAGCATCTTTCAGAGATGTTTGTTAGACTTTTTTTTTACCATGATGCTCATTCCTGGCATCACTGAGTTTTGCAGAGGTTTGTATTTTCAGAAAAATTATTTTAAAATAACTCATAAGCATAATTTGGGGTCAAACCAGATTTATTCATATGTCTGGAAACTCCTTCTGTGTCTGATTTTATTCACCAAAAAAACTCCAGAAAATTAGGCTTTTCCAAAATGTGGCCAAGAATCTGTATCTGTTTGTAATTGGAGAAATATAGAGGGAGGGAGAATTAGTAAAAGGAGGAGTGGGACAGAACAGATTCAGACAAGTAACACTACTAAAATACCTAAAGAAAAGGGAAGAGCACGAACAGAATAGCAAGCAGAACAAACGATGCACTGAAACAAGCTGAGAAAAGGAGTTAAAAATATGAAAAGGGAACAGAGGTGACAGGAACTGAAAAGAAAAATGAAAGAATTAACTGAAAAAAATCCCAGAGGAGAAGCAGAAATCCAAGTGCCTGTTCCTTCATTTGTGACACAAGAACTATTTTTCCATTTACTTTGATGGGAATGAGATAAGACTTTTAATGAAAAGTAGAGAAATAGAAAGTTGTCTTGAAGATGAAGGAAAGGAAAGAAGAAAATTCTCCTAGAGAAAATGATAAGAATTAATTCAACATTTTGAAGAAGAAAGATGCTCTAAATCTGATATGTATTATTATTGGGAACTGTAAAGCAAAAATTGGGAAATGGGATTCATCACTTTTATAACAACTTACAGTGGTTTCTCTTTCTGTCATAGAAAAAGGTCTCTTAAGAAGTGCTGAAGTCAAAGAATCACAGCTTACAGTTCTACCTCTTGTAACATTTTCGCCTTTTTGTCTCTTTTTTCCTCCCTCTCCTCCTGACAAGATCAACTGAAAATGGGTATCACTCTATGGAACACACTTAGTACGTTGGTCAACAGGGCATGTGGCATTTTTATGCTCCTGAAAAGATTATTTTTATGATTACCCTCCTATGCAACAGTGCAGCATGTGAACATGATGAGGAAAAGGTGTTTTATTGTTGTTGTTGTAGAGGCACTCCAAGTCTCAGAGATCCAAACAGAAGAGAGAGTGTAAGGATGGGAGAGGGAAGAATTAAAGGGATACATCCAATTCAATGGTGGAGTTCAAAAAGCACCCCAGCACAACCCTCCCATGAACTTATGGAAGTATTTGTATATGTATATTTATTTGTATTTTTATATTTTATATATTTATATGTCTATGTTCTTATATGTATATAAAATTTCTGTCCTCCCCTTCCCATTGACTTTGGCTCTCCATAATAAGTTTCCTCTTTCATAACTACTTTACTTCCTTCATAAAGGGTGACAGACCCCAAAAGTAATGGGGGATATAGCTAACTGACCACACTGGGGAAAACATAATAATCTGAGAAGCCCTGCAGGATTGCGTTGGGAGGGGAGGAGAGGAATGGACATCAGCTGAAAAGGCAGAAGCATGAGATGCAGTAGGGTCTGAGTTGCAGAAGGAGACAAAGAAGACAAAGAGAAGTTTGGATCAAATCCTGTTGCTGAGAGGAATGACTATGAGATGGGTTTAGTGACAACACTATTAAGTGAAGTGTTTCTGCTGCAGCAAAGAAACAAATTGTTGTGGGAACACATGTTTTGCTGGTAGGTACAGAGAGGAATGACTGGATTTCTCAGATATATAAGAGATAGCAGCAGGATTTAATAGCAATACTGAGGGGAAAACAAATGAAGAGAGAAGTTAAGAAAAAAAAGCACCAAGTTTGTGACACTGATGACTACAGGAGATGAGAGAATTGCTAGCGGTCACAAACAAAGCGGAAGATTTATGTGAAAATGTGTAAGTTAACCTCCAGCAAAATGTGAAATATCAGCAAAATCTGGAAAAGGGGATGATTTATTTTGCCGAGGATCATCTAGATGTTGTGGTAATTAATTTCTGAAGTCCTTATCTTCAAAACAGCTTAGACACCTACATTCCTTGGTTTTGTGTTACTCCCTGGTTAACCAACAAAACTGTAACTTGACTAATTTTGGGTTTATCTGTGTGATTTCCTGGGCACTAAATGAATTGATGAAAGGAAAACAACATCACAGAAGGTTGAACTTCAGAAAGTTCAGTCTTTCAGTGAAAACAATCATTTTAAAATAACTCCCACTGCTGTCAATACATTTTAATTTAACTTCTGGCTAAAAGTTCACCTCTCCCTAGTGACTCAATCTTTCTGTGTTTCAAGTGCTCTTTGTTGTCTTCCAGCTGCCATTATTCCCGTATGAACTGCTATCTCGTGATAGGAGGGGAAAGCAATTGTATGGGAATGTCTCGATATGGCATTTGCCTTTCTTTAAGATGTATTTGTGAGAAGGATTTTGTGTTAAGTTTGGGTAACTAGAGTCTCATGTAATGAAAAGATCAGATGTGATCAGTGCTGAGGGCTCTGGTCCCTTTCATAGTATCTGGTTATGGAGAGGTATGAAAGCAATCTAAAATATTACAGTCCTTTCCAGGTAAGATCTCCCTAGAGCAGAAAGTATGGAAATGGCATCTCTGTGGAATCAGAAGTTTTAATGACTCCTTCTGCTTCAGTTTGCCGTTTGAAAAAATAATGTTAATTTGCCTGCACTTTAGAGATACTGTGGGTGGTACCTATGTAAAGCTTGTAAACCATTTTCCTTTATAATTTTTAAACAGTATTATTTAGCTACAATGAGACCACTTGTAAACAATTGCAGCCATGGGCTTGAATTCATAGTTGTAAGACATATTTTGTTTAATAAGTTCACACTGTGATCATTTATATCACCTTCACTGTTTTCCTAAGTGAAATTTTCCTAAGTACCTAAGTGGAGACTTCAAACTAAATATATGCTCCCATCTTAGTGAAAGACCCCTCTTCTCTCATTGTTAGCCTAAAATGTACACAATAATAATAGTAATAGTAATAGCAGTAGCAATAGCAGTACCAATAGCAATAGTAGTAATAAGACTAATAGTAGCAATAATAATCATCATTATAATAATGAAGGACTCTGGTTTTGGTGAATAAAAGTCTTCCCATTGCTTTCAAAGGACACTAGATATAAGAATGAGTAATGTAAATTTAACCTCCTTGACTGGATCTTTGTCTAAGATCTGTGTCTGTCTGTGCAGTGCTGTTGATGTCACTGTTGTAGCAGGAATTCTCAAATATAGCTTTCAAAGTCCAATGACCTCCAAAAATGCTAAAAGCCATGGAGTCAATTGAGATATTGGTTTTGTGGAACACTGCAGTTTTTCCCAAGCTGTTTCCCAATAACTCAGTGTACCATAGGTGATAATTGCTAATTTATCTTTTTGTCTTGCAGGAGCCAATGACCTTATCATCTCTTCCTTTTCTGACATCCCCTTTTTCCTGACTGGTGCCATTCGCATTTTTCTCTCAGATTGTCTAATTGAGTAGCATAATTAAATTAAACTCAGAGCCGTTATTTCCACTCTAGAATTGCTTTGAAATGACTACTTCTATTACAGACCTAAAAAATATCTATTATTTTCCTCTGTTTTGTTTTTTTTTTCCTACAAATTTATCCATGTGGTATTTCGGAAACAGCTATTATCTTAAAAATCTTGACTTGCTGAAGTCATTATCACAGCAAATGTATATATACATATATATATATATATAGTATGTATCCATGTTTTAGACTGTATTCTGACTTTTTAAAAAATGTTTTCTGTAGTCTCAGTTGCAGTCTGAGCATTTTTATTCCACAAAAGGGTGGGACGGCCCTGTAAAAAGTCAAGACTTTATATAATGCTGAAAAAAAAATATGGAAAATGCCTGGAGATGGTCAATCAGAGCACCAAGTTTTGCTGAAACCTTCAAAACTATATCTGAGTAGAGGGTTTTTTTCCCTATAGACAAGTACACTTGTAGGAAAAAAGAAAAATCAGAACATAGATATAACTTAGAAATGTAATCACAGTCAACTGAAGCGAATGAGCACTTCTGATAGAAGTCTATATATATAACATAGGTATCATCTTATTACGCTCTATTACATTACTCATTGCGATCTGAAATAAATATTTGTGAAACTGTCTACTCTGGCTCAAGGAAAAGACAAAATGAGAAAGTAGGGAAATGCAAGTCTTATACAAGACATCCATGTTTCAGACTGTTTGCTTAGTTTTATTTGTTTGTTTGTTTTCTATACAGCTTTTTTTTTATTACTACTACCATATATCAAAATCTGAGTTAGCAAATAATCTGGTTTCCAAGCTATGACATTTACACTATTGGTTGTCCCGGTTTCCAGGAAATACTCTTTCTCTACTGTTCCTCAGAGAAGTTAGCAGTAGAAAGAGAAGGTGCAGTTACACATTCTTTCACCCTGCAGCTGATGGAAGGAGCCTGGCCTGAAGGGAACCACTGGGAGCAGCCCTGGGGCCCATCAGAGGAATTGCCCGGATCCTGTTTATGCCCTGGGCTTGTTGGAGATTCACAGCAGCTCGGCAGTACTGCCATCCAGGCAGTTTCTGCTGTCAGCAGATCTCTCAAAACAGAATTACAGCCCCTTGATTAGTCTCATTATATCTATTATCCCAGATCCAACTCGCTCAACACAGGACTAGAAAAAAAAAAAAGTTAATTAATCCCTTGTTATGACTGTTGTGGGGTAACAAATTCTTTCATATAAGAAGTTATACCAGGAAAGCTGGTGAAAGTTTATGAGAATACAAATTAAGTGCTGACTTCCTTAGTAAAAAAAAACCAAAAACCAAAGACAAAACCCAAAAGTGTTTCATTCAGTTTTTTAAAGAGAAAGATAAGATTAGCAAGAGTAGAGAATGCCTCCTGTGAGTCTCTGTGCCAATTCCATTTCCCCATTTGTTTACTTTTCTAGCACAACTGAATATCCATTAACTCTGCTTTTAAAGTTGTTTTATTTTGGAATCAGACTCTAAATTGCAAACCTCATAATAATTTTTCCAGTGTATCATGAAGTATGGGCTTCATATGCTAACAGGTAATTCAGAAACTGTTAAGCCCACTTATATCAGCTAGCTAATGAATCCCTTCTCCCTTTTAATTTTATTAAATTAGCATAAGAAAGAAACTGTAATGCAGAGTCATGGGCATGTGCAAAACATGCTATGGTGTATGAATTTACAGACAAGCAATTAATCTATAGCAGCTGCCTTGGGCAGATTCCTCTCCCACAATGTATTTTCAGGTAGCAAATGTTGTTTTCATTTAAAGGCAAACAACTTAAAATGAATTTGCATTTACCAGTGAATAATTGTGCAAATTATTGTAAATTATTAATTGTGTAAATTATTGTAAACTCACTCTCTAACTTGCTTTGTGATAGATTGTTCAAAATTTCATATACTAAAGACTGACTACATCGAACATCCGCATCTTCATCTCTCTCAGCAATGCAAGAAATTGCTTATATTGGAAAATTTGTATGAGGAAGCAGGCAAGTTATGTTAGTAGGAAGCATGGGTACACTTGTATAACTGCATTTTCACTGGAATTATTTCACTGTATGACTAGCCTTTTTCCTGTTGCAATCAATGCACACTAATGCAAAACTTATGCATAGGTTGGATCTAATATATATGCTAAATGTACAATAGAAAACTGCTGTGCCTTTGCTTAAAATGATGAAATAATAAGGAAACAGATCACATCTCTAAGCAAAACCAAAAGCATTTGGTTTTTGAATGACCCAGTGATGACTAGGATCAAAGTTAATTTGCACCTTGTCACCTTTATAGAATTGACTGCTTGTATTTTGCACGTGCCAATTTTTTTTTTGTAATGTGAAATACAGACTAATTTCCAAAAAATTAATCCATGTTATACAATAGTAAATGAACAAAAAACTAATAAGCAGTTAATTTTTCCTCACTGAAAAGCAAAAAAAGACAGAAAAAATATTTTATTTATTATTTGAAGAGTCACTAATGAAATACTTCCTCTTAGATTATTTGAAGTGCAAACAAACAGTTTTACATTATATGCTTCAAGTACCAGCAATTTAATGGCACACGGAGTCCTAATTTCAGCCCTGGTGTTTTGTCAGTCTAGCACAATGTTCTACAATGCCGGATAATAACAGTTGTGGGCATAATGAAAAAATATAGAGAGCTGCAAAACGTTAGAAATATTTACCTAACGCCTACTTATACCAAGAAGAAGAGATGCTTGCTGTCATTAATAGCTACAAACATTTATATAAAGATATATCAAGGGTACTGCAAAATGCCTTGGAATGCTGCCCCTAGTACAGATCCCACAGGGCAGGGGAATGAGCATTTACACCCACACTGAATATCTGCAGAGAGTTCTCACTTTCCTGCCCTGGGGAAGCTGAATTCCAGCCATCCTAGAGAATAGCTGAGAAGGGACTGCACTTCTGAGAAGTCAGAGGTGCTCTAGTACCTCTGATCAGTGCAGCCTGATAATCAAAAAAGCCAGGTGCACACAAGATCAAAAAATCAATGGCAGTGGCAGGTACTTAGCACCTTGGGCGATCAGGCCAGAAGGCATTCAGCTTCTCTTAATCTTCCCACAGGTGGATCAAGTGGGTCATAGTTCAAAGCACTTAGAGGAATGGGTGTATTTTGTCACTGTTTTAGTTCTGCACTCTCTCCCACCTCTCATTTCTGACATCTTTTCTAACTAAAACAGCAAGTGAAACAACCTGCCCTGTAACTGGTCTCTCTAGTTTAATTAAAAGCTTTATTTCAGCTTTGTACAGATTGTGTGTACTTACTGGCAGAAGTTTCAGCAAAGAAGAATATTGTCTTTAGTCCCACCACTCATCTCCAGGTCAACAGCAGAGGTATGGTCCAGTGGAGGAATAAGGACAACTCAGATTACTTTCCAGTTCCAGTCACTCGTGTACTTCTGTTTTGCGTTCATCTTCGTTTCGCTTCTTCCTTCACCCTTTGTGTAGAGGGTAATGTTTTTTCTGTGCACCTTTTCTAATACATGTAGTGCATTCTGCATAAATAAACATTCATTTCCCTTGTCACTGCCCAACAACAGGCTCTCCTTAGCATGAAAACAATGCAATGGTTAAGTAGAATTACTTCTCCAAGGTCTCCCAAATGGTTTGGAGTGGCTACAGTCTTTGATGATTCTACAGCTGTTCCATACTCACCATAATTCTCTCATGCAAAGGTGTTTCTTGCTCTTCTGAAGGTTTAAAAATAAATTTACCAGGACCAAATACATTTACAAAAAAAAACCCAAAACACTTCAGTTGTCTTAACATAGTAAATTTTGTTGCATCCTAATGGAATCTAACTGGCATAAGACAATGCCTGTAGTTTGCAAGTGTTAAGAATATCTGAAATATTTTCAACAGTTATATCACAAATGCTGATAACAGTTCTACATTTCAGCCCCTCACCTTCAATACATGCTCCACTGCAGCTCAATTTTTTTTTCTGGGCCATACCAAAGTTTTCATTTTGCCTTTCCTAAAGCAGGATGCCAAGTAACAAGTACTAGCTTTCTGCTTGGATTTGATATTTTCTCTCTTGCAAGTATTCAGTGTTCACTGCTAGCTTTGAATGGCAAGCTTGGTATAAAATGATACATTTTTGTGGTCCAAAATGTTTACTGTCTTCGTCTTAAATATGGAAATTTGGCCACAGTCCCATAGATTAGTTTGAGTAACATTTGTGTGCAGGTTGGGTTTCCAATATGCAAAAGCTATTACAGGTTGAAGTAGATTAAAAATGAATATTTTTTTCTGGTCTACAAATAAAGTCAATGACATGTTAATTATTCAAGTCTTTATGTTTTGTAACTCATTCAAAAGGCATCTAGACATGATCCCCAGCAATCAGCTCTAGGTGGCCCTGCTTGAGCAGGGGAGTTGGACAAGATGACCTCCAGGGGTCCCTTCCAACCTCAACCACCCTGTGATTCTGTGATTCTTAAGGATTAAAAGGCAGCACAAGAAATGAAAGGAACATCTCAGTGTTTTGAAGATTTTTAAAAAGAAATTGTTAAGACCACAAAAATATTTAGTTGTTATAACAGAATGACACTTTTTGTTGGTGGCACCCAGATATTGATCAGTTTTGGGAAGTAGAATGATGTTAAAACCAGGAAGATTAGGGCATTTCTTTGGTTTTTAACATCAAGAGTGTTCCTGTTTTTATGTAAAAAAAAAAAAATCTTTTGAAGATTTTCTCCCAGACAACCAGAAAGAGACAGACAAAAGTAAAGATCCTACTTCTTAGGATTTTCAAATAATGAACATGTGTTAAGTCCTATGCCACATTAGGATTTCCCGCCTTTCTTATAAAGTGATATACTGAGGGCTTCTTTTAGCCATTTCTTTTGCACAAAGCTGCAGTGTACACTGAAGTGAACACTTTCTTGTGATGCAAGGCTATCTACAGGTAAATGGTTCATCCTGTTCTGTTTCTTCGCATGCTTTCTTTCCAGTAAAGACGTATGGCTGATATACAAAGAGATCTAGCTAAGAAAGTCTTTGATTTTTATCTCCTGAGGAAGTTAATGGGACTTTTCACTAGGAAAATTGTGTCTTGCCCCTAAAGGCACTGGGGACATGGGATACTTTGTCATATAAATTCAAGAATTGAAGGCTGCTCCTGGATTTAGCTAGATTAAACAGTCATGGATGGAGGACACCAAGGTTCAAGATCCTGGTCTGAATGACAGAATTAATTGGGAATGTCAAACTGTAGGTTTCCTCTCTTACCACTAAACTACTGACTACTATGGAGGTGTCTACTGGTAGGTGGTTGGGTGGGGTGGAATTCGTGGAATGTAAACACCAAAGTGTAACTATTTTTCATGCACATTGAAAACAGCTAGGTTGTTTTTGACACATCAGCATTTTCTAAATAAAGATTTATTTAAAAAAAGCAAATAAGGACTGAAGAATGTCAACCACCTGCTCCCAAAACAGGAGAGATGCAAAAGTGCCATATTGACTTGCATCTTATTGGTATCTTCTTCAGTGCAACTGCTATGGCTGAAACAGATCAGCAGTCCTATGCATTTAGTCATGCCAGCAATAGCTGAAGAAAATATGTGGCAAATACCTCAAACAAGGACATCTCTTGTGCTTTTTATGTGCTGGTTTATCCAAGTCTTACCTACACCGAATAAAAAATTTTGTTGATTATGTCAGGAGAAATCTTATAGAATCATAGAATGGTTTGGATTGGAAGGGACCTTAAAGATCATCTAGTTCCAACCCCTCTGCCATGGGCAGGGACGCTCCCACCAGATCAAGTTGCTCAAAGCCCCATCCAGCCTGGCCTTGAACACTTCCAGGGATGGGGCATCCACTGCTTCCCTGGGCAACCTGTTCCAGTGCCTCACCACCCTCACCATAAAGAATTTCTTTCTAGTATCTAATCTAAATCTCCTCTCTTCCAATTTAAAACCATTGCCCCTTGTCCTATCACTACACTTCCTGATAAAATCTTGATGACCACTGAAACAGATAATGTCCTGATAACATTTTTGTGCTGTCCCTGAATGACATACTTATTTCATGAGATGGATGGGGGTGAGGAAACTACTGAAGTCCTCTCTCATTGGTCCCTGCTCTGCATTGTTGGCATAATCAGATGGGCATGGTGACAAGTTCACTCTTTCCTTCCCTATAGCACACTTGGTCCCAAAATCTCTGTAGTCCCAAGGAAAGAATTTAATTTAAATGGTGTATCCACTCCTGGAAGAAGAACAGCTTGGAGATAGCCCTCAGACAAACCCATGGAAGCCAACAGGGGAAAGGGAAAGGAGGATGTCAAGACAAAGGGCCTTGATGCATTCTTCCCAAGGAAGTCCGTGTGGGGATACTCTGATTCTGCGAAGACATAGATGCTGATGTAATTGGTGACAAATGAAGGCTGATAATAATTATAGTTGCATTCAGTACTATTTTGCTCAGGTGCAGTAGCTATTAACTTCCCAAAACAATTGCAAATGACTTTAATTAAGTGATTAAAAAAGGTCTATGCTTAATGTGAAGCTGTGTGCAGTATGTGCTGTGTTTGTCATGAAATCACATACAGTTTCAGTCCAAGACAAATCATACTGAAAAATCATTCTGATAGCATCTGATACTTCTCACAGTGTTTGGGGAGATAGAAATGACCTTGGACATTGAAATAAACATTTTTTTCTCCCTTTGTAATATAATTTATTATTCTTAGCACATAATCAATCTAAAGTCTTGTTTGAATACAGGGAGTTGTGTCATTGCTCTGCATAAGGAAAGATTTCTTGCTTTTAAACATTCCCCCTTGCTGCTCCTCTGCCTGAAGGAAAATGTGTCAGAGCAGTCTTCTCACTGCTTTCTTTATCTCTCTCCAGCCTATTTTTTCACACAAACCTGTAGAAAAATGTTCTGTCTCTTTTGTCTCCTCTCCTTTCCACCATTTTTTTTACTATCTGGGCTGTATTTGGTGCCTTAATTACATGAAGAACCCTAAGATGCAGGAGAAAACACATCTTTCTGTGGGGCTGCCTCATACAAAGTCCTGGGGCTACTCTCATCCTGGATGTGGAGTCCGCACACCACATGTGCTCCAAAAGCAAATAAGCTTTGGGAATGGAAATGCAGCAATTGTGCCAAAATGCTACTGCACTGAAGCTAGTGAGCCCCTCTCATTGGGGCAGGGCTTTTTATCTCATGGTTATGCTTCTTCTCTGACTAATACTTCTACTTGATATATTAGGCTGCCCTTACAGATAATTTCCAATATAATCTCTCTTGGTATGCAGATGTCCTTAGTGATCATAACTATGATCACTGAAAATATATATATGTAATATAAATATATAGTATTTATATAAATATAAATATAAATATATAGTATAAATTCACACACAACTTTATGGTCAGTGAGACAGACTAACCATATACTACACAAACCACATGATCCCTGATCAAGTGGAACAAGGAATGAAGATAGATTTGCTGATTTTAGGAGAGCATCTTGCTGAATTTAGTATATTAGATAGGCATTTTTTCCACCATCTCTTCTCATTGATTTGTACTTGAAAGTGTCAGAGTTCATTTAAATAATGGTATAGAAGGGAAAAACTTTTCAGTGACAGTATTTAAAAAACATTTACAGGATTGATTCAAGGGGGGTGTTGGTGAGAAGGATCTTCTACAAAGAACAGAAAATTTGGTTTAAACATCAACACCCATAATTGTGAAAAGAAGACACTTTGCAGTGGGAAAGCTCTTCCACAGTCCACAAAAGTAGTTTTTAAAATTCAACCTCAGAAATCAAGTGTTTTATTCTGGGATAGTTGCTTAGTAATATTTGGGTTTCCCTGACCTTTACTTGCCTAATGGAAACTTGAACTGGAATAAGCACCAACTCTCTACATATGTGCTTCACCATCTATTATGAAATAAAAACTTCCCTTTATCCTTTTATTTGTGCTTGTGAGTTGAACATTTATGAAAAAAATATACTACTTGATCTGTGGTGTGATTTGTGTTTTGTTTCATGAAAAGGACTGCAGCTCAATTCATCTTCCATAAAGCTGCCAGATTTGTTAATAGAATTGACAAATATAAGACCCTGGTACATGCCAGTAGATATTTTTTTACAGTGGCACAGGAATTTGAATGATAAATCCCAAAGAAATCCTCCTCTCCAGCAGATTGAGAAGATACTACAAACAAGCTCCCTAATGTGAAGCCTGCTTCTCCCAGGACAACCAGTGGAATCCCCAGTGCTTAACCTGTGCCAGATGTGATCAGCAAAACACTGGAAATGGTTGTAGTGTAGGGAACAAGTATGTACAAGCTGGGGAATAGAGTGGTGGACTGAGTAGCCTTTGCCAACTCTTCTTTGGTGAGATACCATCAAAAATTTACTGGAATAATCATGATGGAATTAGTACCAAGACAATTTAAAAAAAGTTATAGTGAAGAAAAATGTAACAATAGAGTCCTTAAATATTTTTATCTTCCTGGCCTATAGTTGAAAATGCAATGTAACAAATGACAGTCTTCCACTAGACAAGAAGTATCTTTGAGAAACATATTTTGGGGAGAAGAAGAAGATTTTCAGATTCTATCTTTGATTTGAGATATGTATCCTGGGTTGCATCTAATGACTATTGTAGTCTAAAGGAATAGTCTATTCCATAATGTTTACTGTTTCCAGAAGCTGTATGTTATAGCTTTAGCAGGGGAGTTGGACTAGGTGATCTCTAGAGGTCCCTTACAACTCTGACAATTCTGTGATTCCATGATTTCTGTGAAAGTACTTCAGGTTGCTTATCATACCACTTTATTTCTATGAAGATTAGGGGCTTTTTTGCACTTTGCTCATTACTTGGTGAAGTTTACATACAAGTGTGTGATGTAATTAAAGCTATACACAAGAAAAATAATCACCCAGATGCAGGAATGTTCATGGTGACTGCTGGTACTACAATGTTATGAAAGTGCAACTGACATAACAGCCGCAAACCTGACAGGCAAAATCACAATTGAAGGAATCATGATTCCAAGAAGAAGGACAAGAGGTGTCACAAATAGGGTAGGGGTTAGGAATATAAGTCTGGTAGAGGAGGCGAGGGAAAGAGTGTTCTGCTGTGTTTCTGCTGCGAAAATAACCTCCTAGTGAACATGCTCAGGTAGGAGCAGGAATGCTCGTTTTGCCCCAGAGCAACCTCTGTTCCTACATCTTGCCCTCTTCCTCCACCTGGAAATCCTCCACCTCCTTTCCAAAACACCTTATACCAGCACCCCTTCCCCCTAGAGGCTGCCTGAGTGACCTGAGCTTGGTCACCCCCTCACAGTGCCAGATCACCCCCCCATACACCCTCCTGCCCTCTTCCCCAAATTTCTCACACTTTCTGTGACAATGTCACCATTTGGGGAGCCCCCTCCATAGCTGTTTGCCTGTGTTAGACCTCAGTGCAACACATAATGTCATGGGTGGGTAGTCTTGCCTATTTTATAGGAACACACACAGACACTTATGGGGTGAACTGGAGTCTGGGAGAAGGAAGCAATCCGTGTAACATAGGATGTGTGCTAGCTCTGCTCTCACTAATGCTGCGTGGCTGCAGGTCAGACTCTGGTTTAGTATGTTCAGTGTCATGGCTTCTAATATTCTGTTATGCTTTTGAGAACATTCAGCCATGAAGAATATTAATCTGTATTTTCAGACTTTGGTCTGAGAGTCCAATGCAGTTAGAGAGCGAGGAGGGGAACTGTGAAGCAGCAGATACAGTCAGGCATCGTATAATGTGTGACACAGTCCACTGGAGAGGGAACAGTAAGTTACAGCTCTGTGAGAACCTCCACACCTTGCAGTAAGTTTGTGCCTGTTTCTTGATGAATTAGCACAGCTACTTTGTACCAGGCTTAAAAAAACCCCATGTGGCCTACTCACAGGACATTTTTTTTTTCATAATCCAAAAGAATTATCATATAAATTCTACTGTAAGGATGGGGGTTATATCCTCACTTAATGTGACCCTTTTCCTTTGGGATTCCCCTGAATCACTGAAAGGGTGTGAAATATTTCCTAGTAATAATTTTAAAAATAAAAGTCAAATTTTCTTAAGAGAAGTTTACTTTTCTAAAGAACATGGTGGAACATTTGGATCAAACCAGCCAAAACCCCCTACTTTTTTCATTGTCTTAAATCTCTGTGCTCCAATTCTTTCAATTATTCATTTTTTTAAATTAAAATAAATAAGATAAAGATCTGTGGAAATACATAAATAAAGATGATAAAATCAGGAAATAACAACTTGGAAAAGTTTGAATGAAAAAGTGTTAAAACATTATTTTTTAGTTTGTTTCATTTCTCTTAGGAAACTGACACAAAATCTTTCTTCTTTAAAGGGAAAATCACTATAAATAGTACAATTTTCAGTGTGTTTGAAAAGTTATTTTCCAGCAGAGAAATCATTGATGGAAAAACTATAAACACTGAAGTCTATACTGCTTAGCTTGAACCACAACATGAATTCTACAGATCAGCTGTAAATTATCTGAAATAAACATTACATTTCATCAGTTTAGAATCTGAAACTTTGCAATTGTTTAAGTTGGATTAAGGAGTTACAAAATTATTCATTTTATTTGTTAACTACATACATTTTTATCTTGTTCACTTAATTTCCACATTAAACAGCTCTAATCTTCCTAATTAATAATTTTGTGACTTTTTAATGCTTATATATTTTATATTGTTTGTCATTGAACAGTCTCAGTTTCTACTATGTTATATTTAGTTTGGATAACCAGAGCCAAATGCAGTATCCAGTGCGTGGTTGTACAATTTTATCTGAAGACTATATAGTTTCAGGATAATTTCTATATCACTATTTATGCTTCTTGCAGATTTCCAGGTACATGCATGTGATTTTACTGCCATAGCCATAACTGGACTGAGGTTTATTTTGAATGTGAAATGGTCCTTTACATTTAGCTCAGAGATTAGTTAACTTAGATTCCATTAAATTCCAAATCTACTGGGGTATATCCAATTATTGTCTTGCAGAATTTATCAATATTTCTAATAATATCAATATCGTCTTCAATATTTATCAATATTGAACTACAGCTGCTTCCATGCTCTGTATGAGATCTAGCTAAGCAGCTTAGGGGTTTCCCTAGCTTTGAGGGGAGCATTTCCCCTGGGTCTGGTGCTGCCTTGCTCTCTGATCCCATGTCTAGCTCACAAGCATTGCTACACATGTGCCTGTGATCACACCTCACACTTACCCTTTCATCCTGCTGAAAATTGACCATTTTTTTTCTGCATTGTTTTCTGTCTTTAGCTTTTCCCAATTCCTGACAGTACTTCATCTTTCATATCATGACAACTCAAGTTCCTTAATAGCTTCTTGTAATGTATTTTTTCAGAAGCTTATGAATAATATCTGATGAATCAAACTGCTCTCTGAATGTGCAGGGGCCAGGAAGCAAAAAAGGAATCAGTAGATAAAAGTGATTTTGAATTATGTCAGTAAATCCAAAGCCACTAGGCTGCTTACTTAAGGAAATGCTCTGCTCGCTGCAGAAAAGACATTGGCTCTGAAACATGAAATGGAGCCTGAGGGTTCTTATTGATCAAATTTTGATTTCTTTAAAAGCCAATTGAGAAACAAATGTCCAAGTTGTGTCTTTCTTTTTAAGCTTACGGAGCCAGCTGTATGTGTCTGATGGGTGGTGCTGGCAAGGGCACAGAAACAGTATGGGAAATTGAAGAAGGGAGATTAAGCACAGTCCTCATGCTATATAAGGCTTAGCAAACAGATGTTAGTGACCGAAAGCCTTTCATGGGAGATTTTTAATAATACAAGGGGAAATATGATTACTAAGGCAGGCTGTACCTGACCGCCATGTGATGAACTGTTAGTATATATGTTATTGTACTGCTTAGGGGGTCCATTTAGTATCCAAGTCTGTATTTCACTGTGTGCCTGCACATAGAAAACAGGTGTCTTGAGAAATGGGTCAGCCGTTTGAGATTTGGAGCCAAATCCATTGTTTCCTTCTCCCCTGACACAGAAATGTACCCCCACCAGGTTCAGCTGGAAGCTGAGGGCCACCAGAAAGCAGTGACAAGTCAGGCTGACTAGGAAACAGTTTTCTCTTTCCTTCATCCTCCTCTTTCACATGTCAGAGAAACTGTGGCCTTTGGCTAAAAAAATCAAATAAGTAACAAATCCATGAGGAAGTAAATATATTTTACCATACTATGATGTTGCCATGCAATCTGAAAGTCCTGGTTCATGGAGCTGAAAGTCTAGGTGTCCCTCAAGGGAGCAGTCAAATATTAAACTATCTGTACCCAAATCCTCTGTAGTTTCCTTACTGTGATGGCCTCTGAGACACTCTCAGCCCTGCGGTCCTACAGTCAGCGTGTGGGAAGGAGAGGGAAACGCAATCCAGAAGAATTTGCTCTGGGAATACACTTGTCTTTCTTCTATTTATATCTCAGGGCAATTTAAAATTTCTTTTAAGCCTTGAAAATTCTATTCATCTCCCTTCCACTGTTCCTTTTCTTTTTAATGTTAATTCTACAATACAATCTTTTAATTCTCCAGCTCTCCTCCTAGATTTTTTCCTGATTTCCCTAGTATTTATAAATGCAAACCACTAAATGAGAAAAATACAGAGATGGCTGCCAAAATAACGTCTGCACTAGAGAATCTATAGTATCTGCAGATTACATACTCATATCCAAAGTAGCTCTAAAATTTGCAAGTTTGGATGGTAATAACAGCTGCTTCAGCTGCTGAGACTTACTGAGAAGCTTTTATAACCACTGCAGTCTTTTGCTGTTGCTGCAGATTCATCCTTGTCCAGTACTAAATCTGTAACGAGTATTCAATTGGCTGCTGTGACTACACTTCTCGGAGGTGCAATAGTACCTTTGACTACAGTGTAGACATAACCAAGAGAGAGGATAAATCACCACAAGCAGTAAAATGGTCCATAAGTTAAGAATACAGAAGGAAACTGTTCTCACGTGCAAATTTCCAGTTCAAGAATGAGAGCTCTTCTAAAACATAATATTCTTGAAGGATAAAAAGACAGTGGTTTCCATGGTGATGAGAAGAAGGATATTGGAATGAAAATGTGGAGGACCATTGAAATAACTAGCAAACAAATGATCAGTAGTGTTGATGAAATGGTGAGTAAAACACAGAACTATGGAAAAGTACAGTTGAAGCAAAAGAAAGGCAAAAGATATGAGCTGCTCTGAGGGTCAGCAAACACTTTGTTTAGTGGTGCTTAGATCTATATGATTTTTGTGTGTGGAAAAGCTATGTTCAGTTTAAAATAAAAAATGTGAACCTCATTTTTATTGCTAGATGGGATGTGTATTTTTTCCTTCCAAGTATATTTATCCTGAGTTGTTTTGGTTTTATAGGAAAAAAAAAAGTTTGCATGGAAGTGATTTATATTACTCTATTAAAGTCCTATTTTAACAACCTTTCAGAAATTAACAAAACTTTATTGCCTTTTCAAAGGTAATAAAGTATGTTGAGTCTGAATTTATACATTTCTGATCTCTCAAGATCACAGTAATAACATAAAGTTTAAGATCAATCATGAATTCTTGAATCTACTAAAGTTTTCAATATAGCACATCTTGACTGAACGTCTGTAAGCAAATATGTTGTTAACAGAATATTTCTGTAACATTTCTCCACCCAACTCCACCCAAGGAGTTAGTGCATGTTAGAGATTGTATATATTTAGACAGACAATCTAAAGCAGACAATCTGAAGCAGACAATCATTTGTCTGCAACACGATAAATCACCATCTAATTTTCAACTTTTCAGACATGTTCAATGACCAGATTGGAAGCATAGTGAAATAACGTGATTTTTCAAAAAAATTCAGGCAAAACAAATATTGATACAAAATTATTTGCTAGAAGAAAAAATGTCTTTTAAAGGAAATGTAAAATCTCTTCCAATATAGTTGAGAACATGACTGTGAAAAACCCCAGGGAGTTAGAAGAGAAGAGCAACCAGAGATCACATATCCATATCCCTAGCTGTTCAAAAACTTTATGGATTAATCTGGTTTTTGACAACAGGAAAGACTTGTTAAAAACATGCATCCCTTCTTTGAGTCTCCAACAATCTGGGGAGAGCACTGTGGGGATTTGGGTTAGCAAGGGTGCTGTATTATGCCTTTTAACTGAAGGTGGAACAAACTGCAGCCTCTTTAAAATATTAGCTGCTTCCTTGCTTGCCTTATCGTTCCTCTCCTGTGAAAAGTCCACCTGAGTTTGTCTTGGACTCTGTCAGCTGCTAATGGATTTAACCAGCCAGGCTTATTCACATCTTCCTGCTTGTCTGTTCTCCAGCTTTTAGGATCTCATACAATTCCTGAGAGAGAGTATTTAGAACTAAATCTATCAAATGACCTCACACAGGAAATAATCCATTTTATTAAATTTCCTTTGCCATGGATTTAGCTTGCAGACTTGATATACAGAATCCTCATTTTGGTGTACTAAACAAGATCAAAGGTGACTCTGACTATTCCAAATTCCTTTGAAAACCTAATCTGAATCATTATGCTTTAGACAACTTCTCTCCTAGGAGCCTTTTCTTTAATGAACCATTATTCTACATAGTTCAGAATCTGCTCAACTAAAATAAACTGAAACATCTTAGAATTTTACAGCTGCTGCCATTAAAGAGACATTGTCAGGCCAAACTTTTCTAAAACTGTGGAAGAATATTTTTTTGTTAGATGTTCATATATATACGTGCATATGTATTACATTTAGTGGATCAGTAAAGAAGGTTTTCAAAAATATTTTAAATCCAGATATCACTGTCTGTTGCCAATATGCAAAAAATGAATAGGGAAGCTCAGCTCAGTCAGTGCTCATTATGACCAAAAGCCCTTTTGAGTTAATTTCTTTGTTCAAGCAGAATGCAAGAAACAATCTTATGACATGATAGGCCCTGATCCAGTGGATCTGAATTAAACTGAATTGACAATTAAAGTGAGTTGAAACCATTAAGCTCTTTGTCTTTCAGCAGATGATGCTGCAGTTAGTGGTAGCATTAAGAGCACCTGATTTCTTCTGAAAATATCTCTGAGCAAGAATATCTCTTTAATACTCCAAACATGGTAGCTGTGGGTATTAAAACATTCAAAGTATTGTCATGAAAATATTCATAAGACTAGTGCTTGAAAAGACAAGAATCCATTTTCCATAAGAGAGGCTGATTCCATTATCTGATTTCCTTTAAGAAAATATGTGGATAAGTTTTCATGTTTATTTATAGCTGTTGCTTTCATTATATCTTGCCTTTTTATGTGCTATTTCATGCATTATTCAGGAGCGAAAATGAAACAAGACCCACTGAAAATTTGACTGCAGAATAGCCCTGAATTTCACCAACTTAAATCTCCTGCAAGTGCCCTGTCTGTGGAAAAGGGTATACTTTCTATTGCTGGTGGGAGAGGTATGGTCTGAGCAGGGTGGTACCCAGGAGAAGGCTAGGCTCCCCATCAGCAGAGGAGGCCACCAGTGCCCTGTCTTCTGCAGAGCATGCTGAAGAAGCACCACTGGGGATTTCACACGTGGCAAAGCCATGTCCCTGCAGCAAAAAATGGAGAGCCATGTCTGAAATGTCCATTTTTCCATAGACAAGGGACCAAAGCACAGTGGCTTTCTCTCTTGTTACCGAGATAACCTTCAAGTGTTACTGCATCTAATCTGATGTATAGAATTTCAGTGGTAGGTAGTTGATGCCTTCTTGGGCATGACATTAATACAGTGCCATTGACAAGATGCCTTTGCAGACTAACTGGATATAAGTTATATCCAGTGATATAAGTGGATATAAGTGACCAACTATTACATCCCCTTTAAAAACTGAAGACACCCCCCTTTTTAACATATTTTAAAATACACATTTTGTCTGTATTTTTTCTTAGCTAGACTTCCAGGAATTTAAAAAACCCCAAAAAACCATAAATCAGACCCCCTAATTCACATGACTATTTCTAATACTTCATAATCCAGCAAGACTTCAACGTGAGAGAGACAATTTTATTCTTTTAACATTTGGTTTCACCATTCTTCTGTAACTTTTTTTGTTAGCTGAGAAAGCTCCATAAGACATTTTATTACAGGTATTAATATGACATCTAATTAATACAGCCACCGTTATAATTACAAAACCCTTGTTCCAAGAAGATAATTACATTTCATTTTCTTTTGATTCAATTATATTGGTATATTACACTTGCATTTTAATTTTCCACTTTAAAGTGTTACATTATGATAGGAAAGTTTTATTTCTTTGGAATGTAGAATGTTTTTAAAGAGTATATTTGGTCTCAATAATTAGATAATCCACAAAAACCATATAGCCATCTATAGAAGAACCTACTGTTACCGATATTACTAGATTCTTTTCTGTAATTCGTTACTTCCAGACTTTGACTAAAATCCAAGAGACTGTCTGAGGATATGGCAACCTTCAGTGTAGATTCTGTGAACAGTCAGTCTAAATAATCATTTGGGTAGAGTTCTGTTAAATACAAGAACATTATCACTAACATTTTAACCTAAGCAAAATTATAAAGTTACTGAGAATGATGTCTCACCTTCAGCTGATGTCTTCCCGCCATAGTGGCATGTTTGGACGGGATGTTTGGGAATGATGATAGTCTTGAAAAGGCATAAGCACACACAAGAAATTTGGAAAGAATCCTTAACATAAATAACTTCCCATGAAAAATGTTAAACATACAACCTTGTCTTAAATCTCACTCTCAAGACACTTCTGACTGTGGCAAAGTTTTAAAAGCCAAAGACCCCATGAGAATTTCTCTGGACAGAATTAATGATGTCAAAATTTATTTAAAGTAGCACAATAGTTAGAAGATTGATGAAATCAAGGTTGTAAGCATCATATGCACGTTAGATATTTTTTATTTTTTAGCAACTCGAAAGATTTTCCTTTTCCTTCCTGCCCACACAATAATTTTTGTTAAAACCCTTCCACAGAGTGTTCTGGATAAACACCAAATTGACATTTTGGAGACATTATGGTCTCTGCATGCTCACAGAAACAAAAATGCAAATATCAATGTACTGCCCCAGAAATGAAGTGTCAGTTTGACTCTGAACATTTATAAATCAAAGAAGTGCGAGATTACTATCCACTTGGCGTTTTCCCCTCCAGGGTACCCAAAAGCATGCCAATTAGTGCCAGTTGTGCTGACAGCTATTCATTAAATCTATCAGGAAACTGCTCTGAGATTTAGAGGGTTCATTAATTCCTCTAAAAGCATCAGAGCTAGGGCTTTACGCGTAGTGGGAAATCCGAATGCTTCCTTTTAAGATAGCTCATGTATGCTTCAGAGTAGTCAATAGCAGTTTTGATGAGGGTCATAAATGGCAGAATACGCTGCTTGTTTTGCTCCTGCCTGATGAAGGAAAGCAACCAGCACTTACCGGCAGTTCTGGCCCTGACGGTGTGTCTTCTCTTTGTCTGCACATCTCTGAGCACGAGATGTGATCTGTAGTTTTCAGGGATAAATTCAGATCATACAGACAAGCAAGAAGAATGACAGGGAGGAAATTTCCACTCTCGAGGGTTTTCTTATGCTTCAGGGAAAAGCAGCTGGGATTTTCCTCCCTTCCCACTACCCAGATGGGTGCCCTTCACACCAGCTGGCTCACCCTACAGAGCCTCTTCTCTCATGAAGCAGTATTTATCAGTGCAGACCTGACTATTTTGTGTTCCAACTACTTTCTGTTCTGAGATTCAGCTGGCTAAGTTCTTCTTAGCAACAGAAATTACTATGTTAGCTTATGACACGAAGGTTGAAAGTTTAACGTTTGATACCTTTTCCTGACTGACACAGTATGGTTGCTATTATTATCTACATAAAGTTCAAAGTTTCTTGTATGCCAAAGTTTTAAGCTTTGCATTCTTTTTGCATTCTCCTCTAGAAATAAAGAAACTCTGAACACTGTATCCAATTTTTACTTATTATCTTTCCATTTTTTGTCACCACTTAATCTGTTTTTTGAAACATGCAAATTCGCAATGGCACCTGCTACTTTATGTGTTTCTATCATGATATATGCTTTTTATGTATCTCAATCATATAGTCTTTGTCTCATAAGCACATTAAACAGGCTTCACAATTGAAGTACTCGCAAAGAAATCAATTTTTATAATTATTTTATTTCTTTTCTCTTAATTTCTTTTTTTTCTGTGCTATAATTTAAGGTAGGATGATACAACTGAGAATACTACTGATACCAGGAAGCAACAATAATAGAAAAAATCTAAGCATATCCATCTAAGTACATCTCTATTTTTCATCTTTCTTTCTTCAGGTTTGCATAAAATCTGAGTTAAGACTTGAGACACAGAGAATAAAGTTTGCCTCAATGCAAAGATTATTTGCAACCTGTGAAAACAATCTAATTTAGAGGTAATAAAGAGTTAAAGTGGTATGTACGTATGGGTGATATTTTTTATTCTAAATTTTTTCTTTTTTAACAATGGCATTTCAATTTTATTTGTTCAAATCCCCATAAATGTGTATTAAACAAAATTATTCCCATATCATGGGTTTGAATTATCATATTTCAAATCTTTCCAAAATGGACTGGCATATTTATTATTAATAACCAGAATTTCACAGCCTCCCCATTTGCACATTGCCATAATCCTACATAGCTTTAACTGAAATGTCTGAGTGTATAGATATATACACATATGGATTACATGAAATCAAGAACTATTTAATAAAAGTGAGTTGCTTTTTTTCCCCCTGAAAGCATGAAATAGAAATATCTTTGATGTCATAGACAAAATTCATTGCGTAACTCTCCAGGATACACCATGAAGTTCCTACTAATGGAAGCAGAATTAGTTTCATGAACCAACACTTCTGAGAATTTGTGAAGAATCTGTGTGTACAAATGTTTGCAGGAACTATAGACGGGACCCAGGGCTTTTATTTTTTCCATCTACAATTTGTTAATGTATTAGGCTGTAATAACATTTTTTTTCTCAATGTTTATGACAGATTTTTCTGTCACTTTTCCTTAGTAATGGAAAATAAAGGACTTTTACCATTCTGGCAAGTGTAGTTGATACCTCTTTTTGTCTATAATTTAATAAAGCTTTGAGCTGAGCTGCTTATCTCTTAGCTCCTTCTTTCTTTTCTTTGTTGTTTTGTAATTGTTTATTTCTTTTAAGTGATGCAGAACGTGACCTTGAAAATTAAGAGAATGAGGATTTTGAAAGAAATAAAAGCACTACATAAGCATTTACTTATAGTGGAATATTACTATTATCTATCTGTAAAACCACCTTGCTGTCACAGACCTAGACTGGCTGTGGGGTATTGGATGCCAGGGAGCGCTCAGCAAACCCTGGGGTGTGTTTCCTTCTTCAGGGACCTCTGTTTTAACTCTTTTTAACCTCTGAATTAGATTGTCTTCACAGGTTGCAAATAGCTTTGCTCATCATAGAGCCCTAGGGCAATGTCTTTGGCTTTCTCTAGTCTGAAGTCAATTAGGGTCTGCTGCTGACATTTCATGTCTTCTGGTCTCCCTCTTAAAGACTGTTACAGAAATGTGAAGTTAGAGACAATTATGTGTAAAATTTGTCCATTGCTTCGTTTTCAAAGAATCATAGAATATTTTGGATTGGAAGGGACTTTTAAAGGTCATCTAGTCCAACCTCCCTGCAACGAGCTGGGACATCTTCAACTTGATCAGGTTGCTCAGAGCGCTGCCCAACATGACCTTGAATGTTTCCAGGGTTGGGGGATCTGCCACTGCTCTGGGAAAACTCTTCCAGTATTTCACCACCCTCATTGTAAAAATTTTTTTCCTTAATCTAGTCTAAATTTACCTCTTCCCATTTAAAGCCATTAGCCCTTGTCCTATCACAACAGACCCTGCTAAAGTTTGTCCATATTTCCTGTAGCCTCTTTTAAGTACCGAAAGGCCACAGTAAGGGCTGGAGCATTCTCTTTCTCTAGGCTGAACCACTGTCTTAGTCTGCCCTCATTGCAGGGATGTTCCAGCCATCTGATCATTTTTGTGGTCCGCTTCTGGACCCACTGCACCAGGTCCATGTCTTTCTAAGACCTAAGTAGATGTCGTCCAGGACCTACTTTCCCAAGTGGCGCTTTTGGGTTGCATTTTCCCCATGGCAAATGTGTATAAGGATTTGGCATGGAACTGTTTTATACAAATAAGGTAACTTATGTCCATTTCTTGGTGGAGTTTATTCAATTGTATCTGTGTACTCAGGTGACATCCGGTATCTACAAAAGATTTTTTAATTCTTAGAGGAAAACTGCATTACTATTGAGAAATATAAAAACAGGAACTAGCCGTGAGTCTGGTAGTAATATTTAACCCTATTCTTTTCTGCTGTAAACCAGTGAATTTCAGATGATCAATTTATCTGTGAAATGCTGCCTTATACCATAAAGTATTACAGGGGAGGATGGACTCTTTTCAAGCCATGCATGGGAACTGCTGCCAAAATGTCTTTTACTTAAATAGAATTACAGTCCACATTTAATGATAAAAGTGCTTACATATGACAAAAGGGCTTCTTTTGTTGTACTGCCGTTCTGATTAACAGTTCCCAGCTACAAACCTAACCAGGATTATTACAGTGCTGTAAATCTCTGTCTTTCTTTTAAAAGAATGAAATACTTTGTCTAAAATAATAAGAGCAATAATTTCTTAAAATCAGTGGATAATGGGCACTTGAACAAAACATAACCAGAAAAAAAAAGAGGGAGAAAAAAGAAAAAGGAGAAAGTTCCCATGACATATAGGTTTCCATTCTTGTAGGAACCACAAGATGTCAGGTGCCTGCATCCTGAAGCCCCCTTGCCACGAAGGGCAAAGGAAAGAGCAGGGCTGTCCAAGGCAGCTATTAAGAGGTTTTGAAAAGCAGGCATCTCATTCTGACTGCAGTTCTTCCTCCTGAATCTGGTTTGAGGTTATGAGCTTATGTTGGTCTTGTCCTCTAGTATACAGAGAGATGTGTATCTTTTGAGGTAGGGGGAGCAGAAGTGAAGATGGACAGTGGAATCGCTAGTTTAGGAATCCACAACACTATGGTGCTGTTTACTCAAACAGGGACACTCCGCATATGCCTAAGTCATATAAGAATATATGAAGTCTTGGCCCCTTCATAGCCTACAGGAGTTTATGCACAGACTAATGGAAATGGGTTTTCAGTCAGAACTAGACAACTTTTCCCTTCTACTCTGTGCTGCCCCTCTACTCTGGACTCATGAGACCCCACTGGAGTACTGTGTCCAACTTTGGAGTCCTTGACACAGAAAGGACATGGATCTGTTGGAATGGGTTCAGCAGAGGGCCACGAAGATGATCAGAGGGATGGAGCATGTCCTCTATGAGGAAGGGGGTTGGAACTAGATGATCTTTAAGGTCCCTTACAATCCAAATCACTCTATGATTCTATGAACTTTTTTTTACAAGTGCTTTTATTACATTGGAATATACTTTCCCTAGGAAGTTTTAAAGGCAATAATACTAATTCATTCCAAAAGCTTTTTTCCATTCATCTTCTGTGATTCTATGAAGATTTTGGTTTCCATTTCATTTACACTAATATACTTTTAACTCCAGATTTGAGTCTAAGAAGTAACATGTGTTATATGCCCTATTTGGAGAGACTCTTCATTATTAAATATCATGTGTTTCACCAGATTAAATGAAGAAACATTTTGTTTAATAATTGTGAGAGTAATGAGAAAATCAGCAGTATATAGCCAGAACGCTAGAACGAGCTCATAGAAGAATGCAGTAAAATCATATTTAAATTCTCAGTCTTATAGGGTGTCATGGTAACATTTCTCAATAGATGTTACTAAATGAAGGATTTCAAGTTACGCACACAAAAAAAAATAATCAAAGTTTTCTGTAAAGGAATTTATAGGTCAAATTTTCCAACTAGCACTACTTCATAAAACTTCAGTTATGAAGACCATTAGTCTGACCTCATTTAACATTACAGAACTAACTTAAAGCTGATTATAGTAGCAACTTAATCTGTCATGCTCTCTTTGAATACAAAGAACAAGAAAAATTGAATCAATGTAGTAATTATACTGAAATATTTCATTTTTCATAATTGTTTTATATGTTAGCAAGAAAGAACAACGTAACCAGGGAAGTAATTGCTTGTTTCTATCTGATCCCCATTTTTGTAAGAAAAAATTTAAACCCTGAACTAATTATTTTAAAACTCTTCTTTTACCCTGCCTTACTTTTTATATCCTGGAGGAAACCAAAAATTGATGTGTTCAGTGAAATAACTAACCCGAATGCTCCTCTTTTCTGCATATGTTCTTGCATCGTGTGTTAAAGAAAGGAAACAACAAGCAAGCCAATAATTGGACTACTGCAGGAATTTAAATCTTTCTGTTCTTTCCCTCTTGGATGACATATCATGGGCTGAAATGAAATACAACTTGATGCTTTTTCTAACACTGTCCTGACAGGGTTACAGCTGGGCCTCACCAGCAAAGCGCTTAGAGATGTTCACATTCTCTTCCCTTCCCTCCTCCTGTGAGCTGGTCTGAGCAGAGCAATGCACTGCAGGCACTGCTCAGGCACTGATGTGGGCATCCAGGCAAATACTGCTCAAGAGAAGTATATCCCCCTCAGCTGGAGTGGCTGCAATTAGTTTAAGCTGAGGCTAAAGTCAGGATTTGCATTAGGTATGCAAATATTCCCTTAGGTATAGGCTAAGGGAAGAAACCTGTTTCAGGAGGATGTGAGGTGCAAGGGCAGGATCAAAGTCAACATGTGTGTTCTCTGGTTTGTTGAACGCTGGGGTTCACTTCTGCAGTGAACAGAAGTCTCTTGCTATGGCTAAAGGCAGTGCTGAGTTTGACTGCATCTACAGCTGCATATACGTGTTTATAGCTGTGCTGTAAAAAACACCAAAGCCAGGGGATCCCTCTTAGGCTTCCAAAGTGTAATCTCTTTGTGTCTCAGAGACATGATAGGACGTTTAGAATTCAGCAACAAGTCCATGTTTTGTGAAGGCTGCCAGCTTGAGTTCTATTTCCACACTTAATACAGCACACCTCAAAACCACTTCTTTCTTTAAGAATTTAAGGAATTACAGATATGATAGTCACTTATTCATCTCCTTCAGTTTGGAACTGTTCCTGAAACCTAACTTAGATCCAGTCCTAAGCCAAGATCTAACTGTGTGAATGCATGCCATACATATGTGTGTGTGTGTGTGTATATATATATATATATATATATAAAATACACATATATATGTCTTTACACATACACACACATGGAAACACACCCACTCACACAGCACAGTGACCACTATTATCCTGGGAATGACAACAAAGTATTCAAATTACTGACAGTTGCCCTCACCCAGTCAGGACCAGAAATGAGCCTAACTCATCACTCTCTACTCCTCCAAAACAAATACCTAATGCTGAATTTGCTGACATAGGCTTGCAACCCCCATGCCCTTCCCTTAAATAGTCCTGATGTCACTAATCCTCATTCTAGTATTAGAATATAGAGTATTTGTGTAAGCAATTCTGGCTCCAAGCCTGACTATAATACACACTACAGTCAAATTACCATTGTAGTAGAGGACCTCATTATCCCCTTAGTTAATGGTAATAAATCTTTACAAAACATTCCTCTTGTTCTGTGGTACTTGGGCAAGAAACTAAGCACCTCAGGTTCTGTTGAGTCGTGACGCCTGCGCCTAACACCAACATCAACACGAAAATCAATTGCTTCCAGAGATGCAGTAAATCCTGCCTGCTGTCAGAACTATGCCATAACTTTTTGCACTTTCCAACAACAAGCTTCATGTGAGCCCTCAAGACCTTGCTTATACCAACAGGACACTGAGGTCTCTTACCTCTAACCTGAGCCTCTCACTCATAATGCAACTTTAATCTGTTAATTTGTATTAATTATTTTATTAATTATTTATTAATTATACATTAAATACATTTTAATTAATCTGTAACTTTCCATAGGTTACTACTATATCTCTGAAAATCAGAACTGATTTTAAATGATTTACTCCTGCTGATGTCACTGATTCTAGTATTAGCAGCTTGAGAGGACCTAGAAATTAATGTGCCTGATCAACTGCTGCTTTCAACCTGATCCGCGACACTCCAAAATCATAGTCCATTTACACCAATACAAGCTAGAGCCCTACAAGTTGCAACTACACCAGTGCAGCTCAGCCCAACCCCGCAAGCCTTGTACTTTACTTCTATAAGAAACAAACCCTTTTTTTCTCTAACTTCTGCCTTTACACCAGAGATTGCCGTATTCCTTGTCACTATATGTAAGACTTTGTTTGACCATTGCAATAATCCTAGTTATTCATTCTTTCCTGTCCTGAACCCTAAACTGAAGCTGATCCACATCTTTCTCATCCAGAAATTATTAGAGATGCATGAAGTTTTTCAGTAAGTTTTCATCATCTTAACCAGAATAATATGGGTTAAGGACTAAAACTAGTTCTTTAGACATTACTGCCTCAAACTTTAACTTTGATATGCTTTTCTGACAGGTGGTTGCTTTCCTGGTACAGAAAACAACATGATTCTTATTCGTCTCAGCCAGAGCCTTCTCACCTTGCATGATGCCATTTATTCACTACCCTTCTTTCTCTGGATTGTATTCAAGGCACAAACCTAACTGCAATATCTAATATAGCCCAGTTACCTAAACTCTCCTAAAATATAAACCTAGCCTAATCCTCACCCAGAAATAATTGCACATCTTAAACCAGTAATTGTCTATTCACATCTATGAACGCTCTTCCTTGTGCAAGCAGGTGAGCTCGTGGTGAGATCAGACAAGGTCTTATTCTTGGGACTGGCAACATTTGAGTTAGAACTAGATTTTGCTTTGCCATTCATAACAGCAGGAGTTGGGAAGGAATGAGGTTTAATATATGAAGGCCCTAAACTTCAACTAGACAGCATCAGAGGTTATCTTAGCCAGTGAAGGCTGTTTGATGACTACGTCTATTAAATACGCTTGGCTTCTACTTTTAGGAATGCTAGCTGGGTCTTTTCTAAAACTGAAAACATGAAATCACATGTTTCTGATTCTGGTAACCTGCTTAATTCTATAATGCCAGTACAACTGCCGCTGGGCTAGCTGAGGGCTGTGGTCAACATGAAGTCTGAGGGCTGATAGAGAACTGGAAACATTAATGATAATGCTAGTTTTTCTGTTAGAGTTCCTGACTAAGACTGGTGCTCATGACTGCTGCCCCTCATGGAAGCAAAATTTGGTTTCCCCCACAGAGTCTGTAAGAACTAGGGGAAAGGAATGGTGCTATAAGTGTATAAAAGTTACATCCCGACTCTATGCATCTGGCATGTACTTGGTTCTTTAAATTCTTTTACTTCTAGTCTTAACCCTAATGAAATTACAGTGCCACCACCCATCAATTCTTGACAGTGTCTTAAAACATTCCCTTGTGAAAAACTCCTACCCTAACCTCACAGGAGCGAGCAGTAAATCTCCAAGTGCTGCCTTGCTCTTCTGTCCCCTAACTCTAATCTTAATCTGTCTGTGGCAGTATACAGCAGAATCTATCACTAGCTCAAGAATTAACATTAAGCCATTGATATTAGTACTGTGACTGACTTCTGTGAAAATGCCCGAATACTTTTTGTCAGGCCAAGAGCTGACAGGAGATACCTGCTACTGCTGTTAGAGCTGCAATAAGATTTAGAACAGCAGAGACAGCTGTATATCTTGGCCCTGCTAAGATCAATAAAGTTCATTGCTAACATGGGCAAATACCTTATGCAGGAGGATGAATTAGAGTGGTTTTCATTATGGCTGGGGTTAGTTGTGGAACAACCCCATGCTTCTGCCTGCAAATGTTGCACATCCAGCTACAATGAACAATCCTGGAGCAGGGAATGTTAATCTTGGTGTGTTTGAGGGCTTCCAGATCAACCCTGGAAGAAGAAAGGAGGCTGGCCTTCATCCTGCATGATATGGGGATAGATTTTTTTAACCCAGGGTAACAACTAAGGATAGCAGAGGGTGAAGAACTTGATTAACTCTTTGATTATTACTGCCAGGTACAGATTATAATTGATTCTGGGACTGTGAAAGGTGAGTGTTTTATTGCATTAAGGCTAAGTTTAGGCCTGTAGCTGGGGTTTAGGAGAATAAAGCAGGAGAATTAATGTGAAGTCTGAATTCTGCATGGCACACAGAGCTGGTAATTTTAGAAATATTTTGTGATAAGGTCTGGGTTAGGTGGAGCTAATAAACTAGTATATTAAATGTAGACTGGGCATTAGGCTTTAGCACTAGAGGGAACATTATTGTCTTGTATTGGGCTAAGTAGGACTGAATGCCTACAGAGATAAATATGCTGTGATTTCTGCCAAAGGGAGGGTTGCTGGTTGATTTTGTTGAAGGCAGGGTTGCCTTTGAGTCAGACTTCATGTCAGTCTTTAGGAAAACAGGCTGAATTTAACCAGGGGTTAGCTTAATTCCTTCACTATATGAGAATAAGAGCATTAGGTAAAAAAACCCAACATTTGATCTTAAGATCCAGATAACTGACACTGGAAGAAGAATGTGACTGGGCAGTACTGAATAACGGTGAGCTGTATGTTTGTGATTACTCTTTGGATTAATCAAGTCATTATGGTATTATGTTCTTATACTAATATCAAAGTTTGGATTAGGATTAATATAAATTCTGACCATTGTGGGTCACTAACATATCCTACAAAGGCCACAAACCTAAGATGAAGGTCAGTGTCAACAGTGACATTTGGCTTTTGATTGATTTTGGGACTCAGGAAGGCCACTGCACTTGTGTGTTAATGATTGCGTTAGGGCAGGCATTTGAAACAACAGAATAGGTTTATTGATCGAGTTTGCAAGATTTCCAGGGCTAGGATGATATCTTAAATAGGTTATACTTAGTGCAGGGACTAACAAGAATTGCTGCTTTACTGTGTTGTTTGTAATTAGAATTTACTGTGTCACAGATGAAAGAGCTGAGGCCAGCAGGCTGGAGAGGAATGAAACTGAGAAGATAGGTTTGTTGTTTGTTCTGAACTTAACTATACCTGGGCTCAGGGATACCTGATAGGATAACTATGTAGATGAGGCCCCATTTAAAAAAAAAAATAATAAGAGGGGTGTAATAGTCCAGGGGATGGAAAAATTCTGGTAATACCCATGCCCTGAAATTGATTGCATAAATTTATGTTTAGTCTATCACAATTTATAAAGCTCAGACTACCCTGAATCCCCTTCACTTCAGAGAAATGTTGCCTAGCTCAAGTATAGTGCAGGAAAACCACATTTCTCCTGCTCAGGTACAGCACTGCATTCCAGCTAATAAGGCTTCTGAAATTCAGAGCAGTGGACAGCTCTGACTGGCCACAGACCCGTTCTGCACCTGAGGCACATCAAGATTTATTATTTCAGATGTAGCTGAGATTGCCCTGAAATATTTTAATGTTGAAAACCTAAACTTCTGGTAAGTTCTGAAGCGTATCTTGGGGGAAAAAAAACCACCCAACCCCTTCCCCCCAAAACACCCAACACCATCCAAGCTGCAAAAAACCTCACGGTATAGAAGTTGAGAACACTTTTTTAAGTAACTTAAGAGTAGATTACTTTACAACCATAGTGTAACTATTCTAACTAAAATACTACACATATGTGGTACTCAAAGTTGCCTTCTACACATATGGATTTGAAAGAGGATTTCTTTTCTTACCTTTGTATGAACAACAAGAACAATAAATGATATAATAATTCCTGGAAATACCTACTCTCTGGTTTTGTTCCAAAATGAGCTTACACTTTAAAAATTAAAAATAAAATGATAGAATTCTAGAAACTTTTAATTTTTCTTTGGCATAAGTATACAATATGTAGCCAAAAAGAAGTTGAAATTATTTGAATTAATCTGTGAAATCATATAAAAGGGAAAAAAATGTCCCAAATACTTCGCAAAATGGTTTTAAGTGCTTGTTATAAACAGAGGCAAATAATTAATATGAACTACCTGAGTTTTCTCTTCATCAAAATAAAATAAATTGCTCTACATTCAGAAGTAAGGTGGTGTAATTTCAGGAAGGTTGTGCTGCCTTTTACATACACTTAGTAGCAGAAGCCATTCTTGCAAACCAGAAAAAATCAACTGAGTAAACATTAGGGATTTTTTGACTTTGATTCTGTGACAAGAGCACACATTTGCACCAAAGCAGCACAGAAAACCGTAATTCTTATCGTGGTCAAATGATAATAGTGGGTGATCTCATGTTTAATATTCCAGGCAGGGCAATGATGTTTAGTATGGTGCCCAAGGCAGCAGTGGTTACACTGATTTAATTTTTTCTCTTTATCACTGGTACCTACAGTGTTCCAAGGAAATTAGTAGAGCAATGAAGGTCATGCAATAGTCTGACGATTATAATACCATAAAAGACACTGCAATGTGATGGTCCACTAGTGGTCCAGAATACCCTGGTTCTTCACTGACTCTGGTCTCATCTGAGCATCAGACAGCAGCTGATGTGAGCATTTCCAAGCAGCTCAGTCAGATTATGGAACAACATTAATAAAGATGTCTAGTTAATGAGATTTGGGCTTATTCTAGCTGTAAATGACAGAAATGAGGCTGCGAAGGAAGAATAGCCAACGGTTAACAATGAACAGCATTGTCCTGAGCGCAGAAATCTGTTTCCTTTTCAACTAGAGGAGAGAGATAGGCATTCTCAGAATGAGGTTAATTCCTCCTGTTTTAGCTATTGCATTATGTTTAGATGGATTACTCTCTGGAGACACCTTAGCCTCACAAGTTTGTTTAAAGTAATAATAGAATAGGGAAGGCAGTGTGTATGTTTTCACTTGGAATTACCTGTTTGTCAGAATTGAACCATAATGTTTCAGTTGCAAGCACTCCAATATTAGCACGGCAACAAGTTCAAAGAGATCGCAGATCTGTCGCAGATACTTGGATAGATTCCGAATTTAAAAAAAAATAATCTGCACAACAGGATATGTTGCTTTGGTCTTTAATGCAGAGAGCCAGCTAGATCTTTTGCAGCATGCTTCCTCTCTTGCATTATTAGTGCATTCATCATCTTAGAAGTGCATGCAAGTACTTTTGAAAATAATATATGAGGATTGATGACATCTGCAGTCTCTATAAAACCATTCTGTCTGACATTTTTATAAAAGCTGCATCAAAAGTGCTCCCATTAGGCTGTACCCATATAGGTGAGGTCAGTATGTTCCTGTTGCTGTATGGTAAACCTACTCAACTTTCCAAATAGGAAATTATTTTCTAAAATAAGTCAGTTGTAAAACACTCTTAACTGGTGTCATGCAGTTGATGGTAATGACAGCTGTTCTTCAAAAAAATTTACATCATCTTGTTCACTTATGTGAAAAGCAATGTGTATCTATCAGCTATAATCCTGATGTTTCAAAAATGTAAGTCCAGCATATATTAAACAATGCCCAGTTGCACTATTTTTATGTAAAGACATTTGCATTTTATTACACGTATATTAGTGTAGAATGATTGACACTGATGCTTTCATGTTTTCAGACAATTTAATTTCCATTTCACAACAACTTTATTTTGTAAGCATAGAGAAGGAAGAGGAGTGGTTATGTTTCTGTTCCCCAGTCAGGTGTAACAATGCGAGCAGACCTGGAGACCAAACCAGCCAGTGCTCCATGGTACACACAGTTCAGGCAGGGGGAGGAGGAGATTTCAGGCCAAGTTTTCTCTGGTTCCATGGACTGACCTCCTACTCGCATACAGGGCCCTTTTAAGTGAATTCCTGAAGAGTTCACTGAAGTTCAGTTATGTCCAAAGGGAATTCAGATCAAGCGCTCTGAGTCACCTCTGTAATGTGCACCAAAGCATAATAAACAGGGAACTTTGGAGGAACACTTTGAAAGAGTGCTCCTGATACAAGTAAGACGCTAATGCAGACGCTCAATGAGAATAGGCCTCAGGAAAGTACTAATGAGAATAAAACAAACATCATTGTTTCCACCCACTCTCAATTTTAGCCACATAAGAATCAATTTACCTCTCACCGTCACCAGCTGGCAAGTGAGATGAAGCAGATTCCTTTCCTGTTTGCCTATAAACATCACATTATCGTAATCTTCTTCTTAAATTCTGCTCACTGGGATTACCATGGGAGATTTTGAGACTCAGACTAATGTTTCTAGTTGCAGGCATAACACCAAAACATATCCAGATGTGGAAATACAGTCCTTTTTAGGTAAACAGCTGTAGAAAAAATCTCTCTCTTATTGAACCCAAATTGCTGATGCAGAGTCAGGTTATCCTATGCTTTGTTTATCAGCAGGAGAAGTGCTAGGGGTAGCAAGGCACCCCAGAGAAAACTACCAGGCACTCAAGTAAAGGTTTTACCTTTGTGAACTATTGAAAAGCTAATGTCACGTATTGTATCTGTTCTCACAAATCTTTGATGAAATCATCAAACTGTTAACAACTGAAGAAATATGTGCTATGAAGAATGTGATTCAGGTGGGATATATAACACCTGAACTGAGTAAAAAATAAAATATGAAAAAATTAATTAAAAATAAGTTAAATAGAATAAATACAGACCATGGAAGATACCAGTGCAAGAAGGCCTTTTTCTAATTAAAAATTTAATTGAATTTTGAAATGCTCCTCTTGAGCCAAATGCTGAGGAAACTCTGTTGTGTATTCACAATTTCCTGGATGTCCTAGAACTGATTGATGCCAAGCATGTCATCATTTTGTTAAAAGAGAGAGTTATATATGCAAAGAAAAAGGAAAATCAGCACTCTCAGCATGAAAACTGCAGGTGTATTTAGCAAAAAACTTGTTTTTAATATAGTGTCATTGCAAGTGCCATTGCATTTTCCTAATAGGTAAGACATCTGTGATCAATCATTTTGGCCTGAACACTTGAATAGATTTTGAAATGTTACCATTCACAGACTGGTCTGTAATTACACTGGGGATGTGAGTTTAAAAGCTCTCATTTAGTTAATAGTAACATATTATGGTGTAATCAATGCACAGAAGCAATTGTTTACTGTTTGTGATAGCTAATGATGTTTAATTCTGAGAACTAATGACTTGGATAAAATGAAAAGTAAAAGCAGAAATCTAATTTGTGAGTTAGACAAGTTTCAGTTTCATAAAACCACAAACTTTAAAGACAGGAAGACCAGAAAATTCTACATCAATCATTATAAAGATATAATTTCAAATTAGAGACTTGTAAGTACTACAATAAGCAACAAGGAATGAGGAAAAGAAAATTTGTGTTAGCCAGAGCACAAAGTTTTTACCAAAGTGTAACAAAGTCTCATAGAAGCCACTGGAAGGTTGTTTAAAATGTGTAGTTTTGCTTAATGAAATTTACAGCTGCCAAGGACATTTATTTTAAAAGATATCTTGTGACTTATAAGTCACAAGTCATAGTCCATCATTAAATTTGAAGTATTAGCATCTTTACCAGTTAATATTGGAGACAGAATCACAGAGTTTGTCATCAACACCCTTTTTTTCTGTAGGTTGTTGTGGTTTTTTTTTTGTCCTTGGGAAAACATGCTGATAAGATCATAACCTCAAATGAAGAAGCAAACAATATTATTGTTCTTCTAGCTACTAAATCATACTTGCTACTCCTCCCATGTCAACTTCTATTTTCTTTCCCACAACCTACTGCATTCGCTTGTGATTTTCTATGAGCTTGGTTAGCTATCAAAATAAATCAAATGTGATAACCTATTGGCACTAGATTGTCATTGTAAATATCAGTTAGAAGTCTGTTATTTTTAATTTTAAAAGGGTAAATCAATAAAAGCAACTTTATATGCTACAGAGTGTCCAGAGAAAATATGCAAACCATCAACTCTTTGTCTTTAAAACAGAACAAAAAGGTGAGATGCCTTTGTGGCTAATGGCTACTAATATACACATTGCCTGTGCTTTTTGGAAACTAATAGATCGAACCTTTTTGATGTTTTAGATTTAAACTTTGGAAGGATAAAATCTAAGGGAACATAAACACTGAAATTAGCAGGATTCTGATTTACTTTCTACTTTTTACTTATCTCTTTACAAAAAGTGCACTTGTCAAGTCAGCTTACGGGAAAAAACATGATCGATGACATGGTACTGGGGTATGTTCTCAGTGTCACCTGTTTCATCTAGATTCTGTGCATGTGTTTTGTAATGTGGATGGTCATAAATGTCAAATTCCACTGGAAGTTGCCTCCCAGGTGGTGTAGGCTGCAGAGGAGGACAGCTGGCTGCAGGCAGCCCTGGCTGTGATTGCCAGTCTTGCTGAGTTGCACATGGGGCTTTCTTCAGAGTCCTCAGCTTTGACAGAATATCCGAGGACTGAAATTAAATACCTCTGAAATTCACTGTGTTCTAGGAAGTTAAGGCAGGTACCTTTCCATCTTCCCATGTCCACTCTAAAGAATTAGCTTTACAAAATCTAGTAATGAGATTTTTTTTTCCAAAGACTTATATTTAAAAGCTATGTCCTTACAGGTAAAAGCTGTATAACTATTGCCATGCAGTTTTGTCTTCAGGAGGAAGAATGAAGTTGTGCAAATGAGTAAACAATCACATGACTGCACAATTGCTTTCATGATGACCAGATTATTCACGTTTTTAGAGAATAGTTATATCCACAGTGAATGTGAATCTAAGAGGACTGTGGACAAGAAGAAAGAAGGGTAGGGGAAAACCATGTGGTCACAACTGCTCTTCCCAGAAGCTGCCCACATCTGGGAGTGACAGAAACAGGTCTTGTGCTTCTCCAATACCCTCAGGCAGATACGAACTGCCTTGGCATGCAGTGAGAGCACCAAGACTGCAAGACCTTTTTCAAGGCAAGCTATGCAGGCTTCTGTCCTTCACATTTGGATGCTTTTGTTCTAATTTATAAGGGTGAAGGCAATGGGTTAAACACATCCTTCCTGTAACTGCTCTGAAGTGGAAGAAAACCCTTAGTCAAAGATTTGAAAGGAGAAAGATTTACCTTTTATTTATGGTCAAGGTTCCTCCAAAAATTTAGAAAGCTATTTTTTACCAAAGAGTAGCTAGTACTGGAGACCAAAAAGCAGAGGAGGTGGACTGAAAGGGAACAAAAAAAAAAGGAAGACTGGCATGGATCTGGGGCTTCCACTTTCTGCAACGTGTGTTTGTTCCTCAGTTTATTTGTAGTTGTTTTTTCCATTACTAATCTAGATGTTCCTGTTATTCCTCACAAAACCTTTGTCTCAGCTTCATCCTTATCATTAGGAGTTCTTGAGGGATAATTCTTTCTCTGAGCTCTCTGTAGCACATAAATGGAAGGCCACTGCCCCTAAAGCTGAATTATCTTTTATTTAAAAAGGTAACAGATTTAATCCAATTGTATCTCTGGTATACTAGGATACATGCATTAACCAATTATATATATTAAAGAAAGTACTGCTGTATGCCCACTGTTGTTGGGAATGTACCCAAAAAAGACCTGTCACATTAGATCATTGGTTCATGGCATGAAGCCTGAGTTCAGCTGAGTTCCAGCTGCTCTCCAGCCCAACAGTGCTCAAGCCAGTATTAGAGGGTTTCTAAGAAAGGCTATGAAAGTCTTCTGCCATCACTGCAAGGACATTTGAAGGTTTCACAGAAGGTGAGGAAAATCCATTTGGTAAGCCTGTGCTGGAAAACATCCCAAAGGACACAATACAGTGGAGGTTTTTCCCAAGGAGCTACTAGCATGGGTTACTCCAGAATGTGGCCCAAGGGAATTTTTGGTGTTATGTAGAAATACAGCAAACCCAGCACCTAGCCTGTCTGCAAGGCAATTCACAGATTTTCCAAAGTATGACCATGAAAATAATAAAAACAATCAATCACACACATACACACTAGAAAGTACTCTGTTTTAGAGCCCATGTTATTGCATTTTGCTTAACCCACTAATAATGCCATATGTGGAAACTGTAGACAAGACAAGATAAAAAACTTAGTCCATGGAATTATGTACATAATTCATCTGAACTATACTACCTGTTAATTCACCTTCACTTTATGTTGGACTCTGAATAAGCAGTAAGGCACTAATAATCAGACCCACCGTGTTGTCTACTTCATACAATTTTTGTTATTGTTATATATAACACAGCAGGTGCATCTGATATTTGACAAGCAAGGAAAGAGATACTCTGTTAAAACTGTCAGCAATTTCCACACAGCTCTTTTAAAAATTGTGAGGCATTAAGCCAATAAAATGCAGAAGTTTCAGAAACTTGGCAGTGCGTACAGCCTCATACTGAAGATGACTTCCCACTCCAGATCCTTTGAGTGCTTCTGGCATGGTCCATAATCAGGCTGCTCACAGCCCTCCTTCTATTTCTCCCAACCCAAGACCATAGTGTTTTATTCTAGATGGTGACATGGTTTATGATAATAGTCGATCATGATGTTCATTGCTTTTCTGAATTTAGACTCTCATCAAAGTTATGCCATTATAGTCTAGCGAATGTATATCACATTTCCTAGTAAGGATCATATCTTGAGTATTATAGTGACTAAAAGAGATAGGAACACCTACTCTTCTGCGTCTCTCTGATACAAATGACATGACAACTGCAAAGTATAGTTTAGCTTGTTGCCGCTTTTTAAAGGATTGCATGCACATAAATAGATAACATCTAATACTTCTGGCTACTTAAGGTAATAATTTTTAGAGATATGCTATGTTAGTAATATTTAGTCTGGCTTTAGTTCCGGTTTCTGCATTGTTTAACTGAAGTTTGGATTCTTTATTTTTATTGAAAACACATACAAACTAACGGATAGTGGTTAATCTATTTCTCTAGGGTAATTTAACATTTTTGAATTTTAGAAGGTTCATGTTTTAAGTAGCTATAACAACTTCTTAAGGTTATAGGAACCTCTTAAGGAGCTTCTTAAGGAACAATTATTCTTAAGGTTACATACTTTTAAATTTAAAATTCTACTTATGTTTGTTTCAAATTGCAAAAGCAGTTAAGTTTTATTGATTTAATAAACTGATTAAAATACTATATTTTAAAAAATAATCTAAGTAAACCCTAAACCCATGAAGTTTGCTGTTCAATTAAGTGGGACTACTGAAAATTGCTTAGGTCACATACATGTTATAATTTGGTAATTGGTGAAAAATTAGTTTGAGACATTGTAGTAAAGATGCTCCAGAAACACAATGTACTGCTCATTCATCTAAGCACAGGAATGATCACAGAAAGAATTTATGACTTTGTTTATACTGCGTATGAGGGTGCTGGGTTAGGCTATGTGTTACGGTAGCCTGAGAACCACTCTCCCTTTGTTACCAAGATGAATTTTTTTTTTTTTACCAGCTAGTAGATGATATTGGCAAGTATGGAATAGGGAGCAGGCAACAGGGAACAGATCTGTCTTACATAAAAAATCATCCACCTGAAAAAAGGAGTGAACACAGTTCTCAACATTAGTCTCCTCTGAATTACCTTTAACATACATAGTCTCTTGTGAAATTTCACTCTGAGCATCCTAATTGGCAGACTCCGACACCAGGCATGCTCCCGGGAGTTGTGTTCATATCCATTACAGGTGGAGCAAGAACTGTCTGACAGAAGAGGGAATGTGGATGCTGAGGCTGAATGTGCACCATGAAGACTAGAAAAAGAAAAGTAATTTAAATACATGTAAACATAAATTTTTAGATTTAGCTTCATTGCTGACTTAATCTGGAAAGAAATTATGTGTCCATACATAATGTCACTCAGAGCTACTTTAAACTTGTTTTTGATATTCAGACACTTAGCAAATCATAATTTCGTGCATACAGTACTTTAGGCTGATCCCGCCTTTACTTAGATCAGGCTCTCTTCTTTTATTCTCTTGGCTTTTGTCTTTCTCTTTGTGAACCTTCTATATCTATGCTACAATAAGCTATTCTTTGCAAGGTATGTCATCTATTCTTCACCCAATAGATGCCAGAGAGCTTCAGCTGAAGTATGCTAAGCTTGGTGTAAACATTTCTGAAATCAGTGTGCCTTATTCATGCCAGATAGATAGCTGTCACATCTGAGCTTGCTTGATAGCACAGAGCTTGGGCCGAGTGTGTTTACAAGGCTGTGTACAAAAGATACGCTTGAAAAACTGAAGTCTGAATGAAGATTTTACTTGGCTTTCAGTTCTCTATTTGTAGGACCAGTACTGTAATCACCATTAGTGTCAGTAGAATACTATCCAAGAAAACAAGACGTTAAGGATAGTAAAAATAAGGGATTTTCTGAAGACAAATATTAAGTCAGAAGCAAGAATTTACGTCCTATTCTTACAGTCCATACCATTGTCTTCTTTAGTGCTTCTGCATCTGTGTCACGGTAAGCATTAATAAGTTATGTCTCCATGTATCTGAACCTAGTAACAATGAAAAGCTCATTAAAATTTTTCTGACTTGCAATAAATTACAAACTATTATGTAGTCATCTTCACTCAGTTTAATATATCAGTTCTTGTATTTGTTTGCATTATCATTCCTGTCACATAGTTATAAATTCTGTGTTCCTGTTGGACAACTTTTTGCTATTTAATCTTTCAGGAAATTCAGGGAGGGAAGAAAACTCAGCATTGAAACTAAGACACTTCTATACAAAGAAAAGAACTAGTGAGAGATTCTGAGGCATTAAAGGCAAAAGGAAGGTATATCAGGCAAGGAGAGAACAGGAAAAAGTTTCTTATTAAGAATGTGAAATTCTTTAATAAAAGGTAGGTAGTCTCTCTCTATATATATATATTTATTACCTGAACTACAGAATTTTTCTCAACTGTAAGACCAGTAAATTAATGAATAAATATGTTTGTCGGGTTTTTATGAAAATCCTCTATCTTTTCGTAACAATAAATAATGTAAATGGAGGAAAACACAATAAAGTGGTATGAGAAGATGAGAAAGACTCTTGAGAGATTGTAACCTTTAATTAAAGCTGTAAGAAATCCCTCTTGTTTGAGACAGATTCTCAGACATGTTTCTTTAGAGATAAAAAGTCCCACCTATGGGATTTTCTGGATCCTCACATCCATCTGAAATTTCTAAGTATCTATTCTCAGGTATTAATCTCGTAGGTTGTCCCAGTCAAGCATATGTTGCCTGGATTTACAATGAAGTCATGAGGGACTTCTGAAAACTCAGCAATAATCTCGTGTCAAATCCTTAAAGAAATTGTGTCTAAGTGTCTGATTCTCCAAATAGAAACAAATTGAAAAAAAAAAAGGGAAAAAACCCCAACATTTATTATCTTGTCTTACAGAGATAAAATTTACTCTTATTAATTTACTTAATTGTTCTGGAAAAGTGCATGTTTTTCTATGAAACATTAAGTGATGAAAACAAAGCACATTGCAAAACAATCCATCTAAAAAAAAAAAAAAAGAGGTTAAAATAACTGAAAAACCCAGTATATTCTGGGATCCAATGTCTTTGGCTGTCCCATGTAACTAAAAAATAATAGTTAAAATAATAGTTAATTTGCTGGAGACGGTGAACCTGCAAAGTGAGAATGAAATGAAGGGAGAAGGTATATGAATTTAGACATCCTCCTCATAAAAAAACTCCTTACCCATAGGCCACAAAGTAATTTTTCTTATGCTTTCTTTGGTCTACTGGATATTTAATTACTGTATGTGAAGTGGAAAAGCTTCAATGGAAGGGATTTATCCTGCCTCAAAAACTCTTACCTGATAACACTTAAACGAGTCCCATCACTCTAGGCAGGAACAGAGGAGAATGAGAAAGAAGCCTTCACAACCCTTATTCCAATCTGAGTTTGAAAAGTTTTCACAGATGCTCAGCTCAGGGGCTGAATTTCTGTTGAGAACAGACAACCTGTGATGGCCTGAAGGGAAATCTCTAACTCTGAGAGAAAGGTACACTGTATTGTTTGTGTTTGTTCTCATCGTTTTGTATCCTCTGGCATAGATGTTCATTACTCCATGTTCTATTTTCTGTGATTCACCTTCTTAAACTCGAAGTTTTACTTCCTGCACAGTGCAAAGAACATAAACCCTTAGGAAGGGCTGTGAATGTCAATAGGTAACTGTGTACCTTAAAGATGTGCAGTGTATTGCCAGTCTGCACTCTGAGACTAACTTGTCTTGAACAGTCTCAAATTGCTCCATAAGGACACGATATACACCTGTTTTTTGACAGGTGGCAGTGACCCTGACACTGAAAGATCCAGTGATGGGCAGAGCATGCTAACAAAATTATACTTTTGTTTTTCCTTCTCCATCCAACTCGAGGTATCAAAATCAATAATTTCCAACCTCCTTCTTCATTCTTTGTAGTAAGTGTTCTCCGGGTCACATCATACCCCCATGTATATTTTTGCAACCCTGCTGATTTCCCCATTTCCTTGGTGACAGCTGTGTAGTCACATAGCCTTCATTTTATGTGAGCTGTGGCACCTAGGACACCCGAGGACATCAGTAAATTGGATCATTGCCTCAGATTGCCTTGGAACAGAGTCAGCATTACTTTGGTTATTTCTGTGGAGAAGCCTCCGCTTGTAGCCAGCTGTAGCTGGCTCTGCAGGACTGATAACACCAGAAGCAGTAAATATTACATTTGTCACCACATTTAATAGGTATTGCTCTGAATAAGTATCAGAAATGATCCTGCTTCATAGGAAAAAAAAAATATTTTTAATTTAGACACTTTGCAGAGCCACCTCCCTGTTCTCTGCTCCAGTACATTTCCAGAATTTGATTTAAGTTGACAGAAGATAAGAAGATTTAAAATAATGCCTGACACTTCATCCATAATCCTCACTGTGGTGCCATCTTCTTGTCCTCTTTTAATTTAATTTAATACAGTGGCAGGTGGCAAGGACATGTTAGGTGCCTTCACTTTAGATTTCCTGATTCTGGTAGACCGCTGCAGTCATTTGCATGTCATTGGTACATTTCATAACAAGAAACATTTATAACAATTGTCTTTCCTTTGTGGAAAGACAATAAACATAAGCCACAAAGAACAAATGCACAAATTCTAAACTGTAGGTATGAGGGTAAGCTAAGTAGAAAATTAGATAGTTGAAAGTTGCTTTACCCGGGTAAAGCAAGCCAAGATAAAGTTGAATGACCTGTGCATAGATTTTACAAGAGAAGCACTGAAGAATTAAAATTCATTTAAAAGTGCATTCATGAGTATTTCTTTGGTTCTGATTATTTGGTCAATGTAAAAACATAGATAACCAGAGTAGGCACATATTCTTCTTTCTGTAGAACAACAATCATCTTTCAACATAATTCCAACTATTTAACCACTGAACATCTGTAAATTGAAGCTATTTTGTTTGGTAAGTACATACAATAACAACTTAGAAAAGAAAAAGGAAAGCTTCCAAGAAAATGATCAGATGGACTCATTGCAGATCACACTAATGGAATGTATCAGCTGTATCTGGCAAGGTTTTGATAGCAGTGCGGTTGCAGGGGTGGCTTCTCTGAGAAGATGCAGAAGCTGCCCCTATATTGGACAGAGCCAGTTCCATCAGACACTAAGACGGACCTACTGCTAGCTATCAATGATGGTGGTAGCACCTCTCTGATAACATATTTAAGAAGGGTAAAAACTGTTATGCAACAGCAGCTGTGAGAAAGGAGTGAGAATACGTGAGAGAAACAGTCCTGCAGACACCAAGGTCAGTGAAGAAGGAGGAGCAGGAGGTGCTCCAGGTGCCAGAGCGGAGATTCCCCTGCAGCCCCATGAAGACCATCCACCCTGCAGCATATGGAGTACCCCACAACAGAGCAAGTGGATGTACCCTGAAGAAAGCAGCGGCCCCATGGAGAGCGTGCATTGGAGAAGACTTTGGCAGCACCTGTGGACCCATGGAGAGGGAAGCTCACACTGGAGCAGGTTTTCTGACAAGTCCTGTGACCCACCAGAGGGCCCACACTGGAGCAGTCTATTCCTGAGGGACTGTACCCCATGGAAGGGACCCACGCTGGAACAGTTAGTGAAGACCTGCAACCTGTGGGAAGGACCCACATTGGAGAAACTCATGGAGGATTGTGTACTGTGAGTGACAGTAGACACTCACAGTAGACAGTGACAGGGACACATGCTGGAGCAGGGGAAGAGTGTGAGGAGGAAGAAGCAGCAGAGATGAAGCATTGTCCCCATTTCCCATCTCTCTGAGCTGCTCACAGAAAGGAGGTAGAGAAGTTGAGAATAAAGTTGAGACTGGAAATAAGAGAGAGGTGGAGGGAAGGTGTTTTTAGATTTGTTCTTGTTTCTCATTATCTTACTCTGATTTTCATTGCCAATAAATTTAATTAATTTCCCCAAGTCAAGTCTGTTCTGCCCATGATGGTTATTGCTGAGTACTCTTCCTGTTCTTATCTCGACCCACAAGTCTTTAATCATATTTTCTTCCCTTGTCCTATTGAGGAGGGAGAGTGAAATATTGTCTGAATGGGCAGCTGGAAGCAAGCCAAGGTCAACTTACCACATGGAAATATATAGAAAATACAAGATTCTACAGGAATAGCTCAGGAAGGAAGGAAGGAAGGAAGGAAAGAAGTGAGTGAGTGAGTGAGTGTCCATAGCAGCACGGCTAGAGACATGTGAAATAAGAGAATTATTCAGCAATCTGGAAAAGTCAGTTGAAATTGCAAGAAAATATCTTTAGTGGTCTGTCTTCAAAATTGTCTTGAAAGCTATGAGTATTGGTAACAGTTGCTCAAAATAGCATCTCAGTTCCAGAGGCACACCTCAGGGGAAAAAAAACAAAGCAAAACAAAATGAAGTGATAGTTTTATTTTTTCTGAAATTCTTTATGTGTTAATCCAGATCAGGAACTTTCTTAAGATACTCAAAATTCTTTTCAACACAATCAAATGATATATTTTTATGTAATGGGTAAGCAGGAAGCCCTAAATCATGTCTTGTAGAATCTTGTTGAATAGAACAAAAGAAAACCAACCCTAGAACCTCCCTGACTGTTGTTTCAAATACAAAGTGCAGGATTTTAAATATTTGCCAGGTTTTTATCTCTTTTTCTCATATTACACTACTAATAAAATGTCTTTGTTTGAACTAGTGAAGTACCTGAGCCTCATTTTTAGATAGCACTCAATAAATCTCACATTTTGCTTTCTACCTTTTTTGCTTGTAGTTGGCTGTTCTTTTATATCCATAAAAAGAATGCTTCCTGATATTATGCCTGGTGTTGGTTTGTGCTTTCAGTTAATCCATAACCTGTCACACTCTAATACTTCACATCAGAAGATGCTGCAAGCTTTGAGAAACAGGTGTGCTGATTCATGTCCCCCTTCAGTTTTCGCTGAAGATTATAGTTAATTTAGGTCAGTTGTTACACTGAAAATGCAGAAGAAAACATTGCAGAAAAGAACACTGAAAACCCTTTTCTTGTTTCTTCAGACTTGATTCAGTCTACTGCTCTAGAAATGAGAAGAAAGTATCAGCCAGAATTCAGAATACCATTTATGGAAAGTTTTGTTTGCATGTAATACGTGATTTTTTTTCTTTCTCCAATGATAAACTAAAAAAAAACCCAACACCAAAACAGCCTATAAATGATACCATGCTATTGAGCTGGAGGCAGCTGTATTCTTCATAATTTTGAATATAATGTAACATTAATTCTTTCCATAAAATCAAAATATGTTGAAATTTTGTTACAATACAATTTCAGCTCCTAGGAAAAAACAGAGCACCAGGGCTTCTCTAGGCTGCTCCAAATTCCTTGCTGCCTATTTGGCAGAAGATTGGGAACAGAATTTACTATGGCTTTCATACTTGACCCTACATACACAAGTAAGTTGTCTAAGAACTCAAATCTGCTTGGCTGCAAGCCAGATGATGCTTAGCAATGTTGAAGTTTTATGAAGTCTGTCTCAAGTACTCAAAGCTATAAATTAGACCCCTCTCATCAAATTCACAAGGCATTTACTAGTAAATAGGGAAATATTTCAGTCTCTAAACCTTTAATAGGTTGCTACTTAGTGTTGTCCAGATTTTTTTTTAAATCATGAAGATTGGGCATTTTTTTTTTAAAGGATAAATTATTAAAGGATAAAATTATCCCAAAATATTTCTTTCTTAGTGTTTAAACTGTAATATATACTCCTAAAGGTGTGAAGCTCATTATAAGATAGTGAGAATTAACAACTTTCTGCCCTTGTTTGCAGTGAACATGAAGGAAGAGCTGGGGAACACAGTGACTCATATACACGAGTTAATTAAACTTTGCCTTTGGTGCTCTATTATCTCCCCCTCACATTGTTAAAAGGGTTTCTGGCATGATATTGCTCCGGGCCACCAAGGACTCTGCTAGTCAGTGCCTGAGCAAGTCTGCATGACCATTCCTAATAGACAATTTGGATAAGGCACCTCTTTTGGATGCCAAAAGATTTTAATAGTATCGATGCACTCGTTGGCCCCAGGGCCAAAGAATGGGTCCAGTCACTGTTTAATTTGCTATTTTCAAGGTGACCACTGTGAGGAAGACTTGTGAAAACATATGTGGAAAAAGTATAGAGAAGAACAGCAGGCTTATTGGGAAAATCCCTTCCTCAAAAGAATAAACAAAAACCTCAGTGAGGAATAAAAAAAAGAGGTATGAACCTGTAAAGTAAACTTAGAGGTTTATGGTCAGATAAAATCAACACTGGCAAAAGTCAAACTGAGTTAGAACTTGCAAATGAACTTATACCATTAAAATAGTCATATAAATAAACAAGAACAAGAAAAGACATCCCACCCCTACCCTCTGCTACACATTAAGTATGGAGTAAAGTTTAAAAGCTGCATCAGCAAGAATCCAAATGTAAATCAAAGCTTTGCTTTTTTTCTGGTGTGGTTGCTGAAGGTGATTAGCCAACTATCGCAAAAGATAATGGGAAAAACTGAAGGCAAATGGAATTTCTAAGTCCAAGACTGAAGTAAAACTCAATTTGAAGACATCCATCCCAGAGGTCTAAGAAAACTGCACATTAAATCTAGGTCAAATAGTAAGAATTTTTAATACAGTTGATAACTGTAACTATTGGCTAACTAATTGGAATTGTACTACCTACATTTAAGAAATGGAGAAAAAGTGACAGCTGTGTATTGACTCCTTTATCTGAGTCCAGGAATAGGCAGTATTTTGAAAAGTTTTAGAAGCGACTGCTGAAAGTTATGGAAGCAAATTAAAAGGAAGTTGAATAGTATGGATCTATCATATATGCATTGTGCAACACCATCCATTTTTCAGTAAAATATTTAACATGATTCTATGTGGGAAATTATTAGTCAATAAAAATAAACTGATAAAAGGATGGATAAATGAGATTATTTTAGATTATATTGAAAAGCAAATCCGTCAGGAGATGCTGCTAATGGAGCTTTCAGATCAGTCTTGTTGCCAGTCATCAACAGTGGCTTTGCTCTTAACTGTGCTACAGAAAATTTCTGATTCACAACTTTGGGATGCATTTTCCATAAATAAGTCTAAGAGTAAACTGCATAAACAACAGAAGGCTTTCCTAAAGACTGGAAATTGATGAGGGATTATAACAACTGCCTCCGAAATACAATATTCCCAAATAACCCCTAACCCCAAACCTTTACACACAGAGCTCATAGTTCATCATGAGGCAATTCTGAATCATTGTTCTAGACATCCATTAAAAAAAAAAAAAAAAGAATATTATTTAAGTAGCAAAAATATGTTTGAAATAGAGATGGAAATATCAGTGACACTTGGTGGAAGATTTCTTGTAGATCATTAGCAGAATACTGCAGGCTCAATCATATTCAAGAAAGATGTTTTAAACCCAGAACTGTCATGGAGAAACCTTAATTACACTGAGTGGGAAGAATATTATAGGAACACTGGACTAACTTGTCTTGTTGATCTTAATAAGAAAAAAGACTAGGAAGAAAATGGATATAGGGCTGTCCTTTATTTCTACTCAGTAGCACTTTCTATAAGCTATCTGAAGCAGGTACCAAGCCTTTTTTGTATTTATCTGTAATTTTTTCATGGCATGTCTTTTTCATAACCAATATAGAAGATTTACACTTCTACTCCACAGCTTTGCAAATTATTTTCCACAGTGGTCACATCTTACAAAGTATTTTAAGACAGCAAGGATCTCAAAAGAGAAAATATTTCCCCAGAAATAATTTCCTAATTGAAGGAAGGGTGGGAAAATTATTTCACAGCCACTGTAAATTCAGTTGTAGTTCTGGGAAGAAAGCGAATCTCTCCCTCTCCTACAGTTAAGTCACCTACAAGTATGAGTCAGGAGGAAAACCGAATTATTTTCTGCTGTATCTGAGTGGATTTTTTTTAATCCAGACTAATAAAAGGATGAACAGTTGCATAAATTCCTGATCTGTGAGCATAATCTCTCCAGGAACAGAGCTATCTCCACATTGAAATAAAACCTAATGCTATCAACTCTGCTCCAGATTCTGCTGATGTATGAAGCACATTACATAGAAAAATCTTAAAAAGTATCAGGTTAAAGTTAATTCAGCTTCAGACCACAATAATTTTTGTAAAGTCATCCATGAAAGTTTGAAGGCCAAGCTTTATTTCTCAGCCCCACAGGGCAATCTCTGAAGGGAATTCCAACAACTGGCATTCTATTTTAGAGGGAAAGCAGAAATAAAGGATGGAATATCCTTCTAGTTTTTTAAATCTGATGGCTTTTGGCACTTTTGAATAAAATTATTGATGGTATTTAAGTATTTGTTTAAAAGAACTTCTACTTCTTCCATTATTAATTAAAGTTATAAAATGCATTATTTACCCAGGAGGTTAGATCAGAGCTATGCCATCCTATTTACAACAAAGAGAGCAAGTAATAAGTCCTTGAAACCCCTTCTAATCCATTATATAAATATTTATTTAATCAGTTTAAAAATGCTAATTATTTACCAGAGAGACCAAGGCAACTTCTACAAAGTTACTAAGGATGAAAATAAATTTTGAGGGTTTTTTGAAAGTATCGTGTACTTAATATCTTGAAACATTTCCTTTACAAGATGTTCAAATCTTTTTGGTAAATACATATTTAGGTGGCTATCTTTTTATTGTATTTCATTTAGCTATAATCTAAGAAGATGTTTTTCTAGGCATCTATTGGTTACATTATTTGCTAATTAACTATTTGCCTGGAAGCACAAATTCTGTGATTTCAGTCATTAGAAGAAATGCTGCTCTTCACCATTACGAACGTTTCAAACTAGTCTCTGCTTTCATACCATATCCTCCCTTTTGTATACCCAAACAAATGAACTTTCCTTAACTTTACAGTCCTTAATTTTCCATAATGAGAATGTCCTTGTAGATGTATTATAACAAGCAGGATATCAAAAGCAAAAACTATCTTCCTAGAAGACAGAAACATAATGTAGTATATTGTTTGGGCATGAAATGCTATTGCCAAGTAGAGCATATTTTTTGTAGGAACATTCTGATGAGTTTTGGAAGTTTACTTGGAGGAAGTCACCTCTTGATATAGGGAGTGTAGAGGTGGCTGAGTGAGCACTGCATGGAGGAGTTCAAATAGTGTGGCTCAGCATCGTTTATCTGTCTCATCCGTCTGGGGCCAGAAATCAGGACCAAGCAAGGCTTGGTGGAGGCAACAAGGAATTTATCATGTGTGATGATAAATTTTTCTTGTTTTCTTTTTCTCTTTTTCTTGCATCCTCTTTCATGGTATATTCCTCCTTTTTAGTGCTTTGGTGTTCTCTCCATTCAATCCAGTACATGCGGTGATAGTATGGGGTGCAGGATGACACTTGCTGGAGTACAAAAAGCCTTTGGTTGTTGTTGGCAGTGTATCCAGTGCTGCTGACAGAGAAGCCACAGTATATTCTTACATTGATTATCTGGGCTATGTTGCTTCTGACAGCTGTCTCCACCATAGCCAATCCTAAATCTGATGATAGCCAACACCTAATTTCTAGAGACAGAAATGAGAGTGCCATATACCGTAATCATAAAGGGCACAGGTTTTGTCCTAGATTTACCTTGCTCAGTGAATATTTATCTGCAAGAAGGAGAACATACTAAATTGCTTAAGTTTTTTCAGCCTTCATAGCCTGGAAGAACAGTTATTTGATTTTGTGGCATGCATATTGATGTAAGAAAACAAACTGGATGTAACTGGAAAGCAAAGAACTTTGAACAACTCTGACTAATTTTCTAGATCCCATTTTTCAATCTCTAGACAATGCATTTAGACCTCACTTCTATGTTACTGTTTTATCTCCTCTGTTAGCATTATTGTCAGTACTGTAGTTCCTGTTCTGCTGAAAAATATGCTTACTGTTCATTTTACTTTTGACATTTGCTTTCACTGAGCTTTGAAACTCACCTGTGTGTAATCCATGAGCCTATTTATTTCGATGATGTTTCCCAGACCTTTTGGAGAGATTTTTAAAACTTAAACTGCAATTACAGATCACTTTGATGGTAATGTCTATTTTTCTTATTCTCAGTATCACCTTTTGTAGTATATATCAATGTGTCTTCTATGATTCTTATCAGGTTATTTAACAGAAGACCTTGTATATAGTTTTCTGGTTGAAATAAAACAGCTCTTAACTTAAAAACAACAGTTTTATTTGCACTTCAGTGAATGCTATAGATACCTGAGTATTTAATTTTCAGTTATATATGTGTTACTTCAAATGGCATTCTGACCTCCCTGATGCAGTAGTTAACATAAGCTCACAAGAGTGTGAATAGTTGCATTTCAGAGCTCTGTTCAAGCTCTATGCTTCAATTACAGATATCATACTGAATTCCCAAGGCGGCAAACCTAGTACTTAAAAGATACATATTTTTTCATTTATTACCAAATTCAAATATCTATGTAAAATAAAGTAAATATGACAAAAAAGTATAAAAAAGACATGTTGGGAAAAATACAGTGGGGAAATAAGTACTCATAAAGGAAAATGAAAATCTACAGTCTAACCAATGAATGAAATTGATTATAATACTAATTTGGTGATCCGAAAGACCCTCTAAAGCAGAGATAGCTTCCTATGCTCCAGAACTTTACTTCCAGGATTTGAGTTACAGCATGCTGAAGAAGAGGGCTGTATGAGGATGAGAGCTCATACCAGAATAAAAGAAAATTAGAATCATTCTGTGGTTTTATCAGGAAACAGCTATCATGAAATGTAGAATTCCAGATAACCACTCTACGTGGTGCAGGTCCAGAGTTTCCAAGAAAGTTTTCCAGATGTACCCTAAGTGTTTTGATCTGTACTGAAGCTTTTTGGTGTTCTTTTCTCTTTCTGTTTGCTTGTCTCTCTCTCTGTATTTCTCTTTATTTATTTATATTTTGTAACCAGGACTCTAGAGTGCTCTTCCAAGCAATCTTCTTGTTTACTTACTTTTTCCTGTGGTTGCCTCTCTTCAAGTGTGCAGTCTTATGTGGCTTCCCAGTCTATTTACATGTGCTTAATTCTAGGAAGGAATATCAGCAACTAATAAATCATCTACATTCATGCTTGTCTCAGTCATGAGTCTAAGAAATGCAAGGAATGCAGTGTAATGTAGTAAAGAACAGAGCCTTTTATCATCTTGATCTCTTTTTAATAATGTTTGTTTAATAGCAATATTTTAAATATGTAACTAAATATACATTAGTAATTTTTGAATTTACTGTGAATACCATATTTCTGTGCACTTGACATGCTGGTAGTTCAGTAATCACAACTCTTACGATGTCTAATAGAATGTTGACTGCATTTCCAGCCACCATACCAGGCCAATGAATCTCGTTGATATTGGTGAAACTATGATCATTTAGTCAGATGATCTTACTAGTATTTCATATAGCAATGATAAAAATCTTATGAGATGTAGATGCAACAGACAGCTTCAAAGTTCAAAAAAGCAACTGTAGAAACAATGTTGTGTAATATAGGTCACCTTGACTCCAGGCTCCAGACTGCAGATCCAAAACAGTGCAACAGTGGTTGCATTGCTGCAGGTAAACTGATAACAATCGTCATGTCTTAAAAGTCTTGTGATACTAATGAGGTGCAAAGACATGGGGTGGTCTATAGCCTGAGTCTCCAGGGAAGAAGATTGTTAGCTCTTCTACCAACGTAACGTCTAGCTATGGCATATGATCAACCTTTGTAAGAGCTGCTGTGCCCTGGTGCCTGTCTCTTATTGCAATGTCCCAAATTCTTGTGTCAAAGAGATTTAAATTTGGAGCAATTTCTCTGGAACCTGAGGGGATACATGTTTATTAAAAAAAAAAAAAAATTATACAAGTGTGGAAACAGTTTAAGTGTTTCTTGCATCTTTCAAGGAGCTGAGGAGATGAGGGTCTTGACAGAAAAGTGAAAGAGAAGGTGGTTGCAATTCATGTGACTGTTATAACACGGGACTAAACCCATTGTCTTCGATAATGACATTCCTGATTTATGATGCCGCAGTTGAGAACCACAGAGCTAACGCTCCATTCAGAAAACCAAGGATAGAATTTTTCCTGACCCAGGCATGATGTCATATTCAACAAACTTAAAAAAAGAGAAGCAATCATTTATGCCTTTCTAGATATTTTTTTGTTATCTTTCATTTGTACAATGACAACATTGTTGTGATTTGTGCTACTTCTGTTTTACTACAGTTCCAGACCAGCTGGCGTCTTCCACTCTGCTCGCACACAGCACACACTTCTAGAAGAAATCACTTACTACCGCGTTACTATATTCCCCTATTACCCGTGGTTCCATTAGAGATAAATAGTCATAAAACTGGAGCAATGCAATAGTAAATCAAACACATTGGTGAGCACCCACACATGCACACAAAAGTTTTCCCTCAGAGAGTTATGAGACTGCACTACTTGCTTTACTATAAATAAATCCAAAACCATTCATGTTTTTAAGAAAAAAAAAATGCATAGAATATATACATCCTAAAGAAATACTCTTAAGAAATTAAACAATAGAACAAGAGTAAAAAAACAAGAAAGAGCATATTAATGGAGAGATATTTACTGTTAAAAGTATTCTTAAGCAAAAGGTCAGGTTCTCCGCTGGTGTAAGCTGGAGCAGATCCATTGCCTCCAGTGGAGACGTGCCAGTTTATCCCATGGTAATGTCTGGCCCAGGAGGTCCTGCAAGTCAAGTCAATGAACTGGAATCTTCAAGCTTTCTCTATGATGCAGTTGAATTTCTATTGCCATTAGCAATAATTTATTTTTAAAAAAGTTTGCATACGCAAATTATTCACATTGCTTTATTTTTTTCTTTTTTCAGTTCACAAAAAAAAAAAAGTATTTCAAGTTGTCATAACCTTGCATTTAGCCAGTGAAAGAGTAATTTTGAAAGGAGAACATTTTTTAACAAACTGGACACATACCCTGTTTATTTGTCTCTAAAATTTGCACACCATAAAGCAAGTAGGTGTGCTACTTTGTGTTTTGTTTTAAAACCTTCTTCAGATATTATTATTATACAAAAATATTCATATGCAAGTAATAAAGATTTTTTTAAACATCCAACTTTTTTAAACCTAAAGCAAAGTCACACCCAAAGTTTTTTTGTTTTGTTTTTGTTTATGTTTTTGTTTTTAATCTAGACAAAGTACACCTTGTGCTTTAACAAACCTATGGCATCACGTGCTCATTAAAAATATTGTGAATATGCTCATGTGTCATTATTCATTAAATAATGCAAAACTTGCCTATTTTGTGGATTTTATTTCCATTAATCTTCTTTTTTTTTCTCCCTCTATCTGTTATTTGTGTTTGTGTGTATGTGTGGAAAAGTTAAGGCAAGTGCAATCAAAGTTACAAAAAATCAATATTTCTATTGCTAACATGTGCAGCATTCATATTTAGTGAACGAAGTCTTTTCTCCTGTAAGAATAAAAATTGATGAAAATATAAAAATGTTTAATATGTTATAGTTGTTACAATAAGCTGCTCAGTTTTATATATCAGGCTTGGTGAATTTTCCAAGAGCTAGGATAACATAAAACGTGTTCTTTTAAAAGTAACATACACTGAAACTAGGTAACATTTTGATCATGACTCTCTTGCTTCTCAGCAATGTGTATAGTTGCTTTTAGCTATGACCCACCTAATTTTTTTAAAAAATAAATATAAATTAATCTCTTTAGGTAAAATATTTAATATAATAGTAGGCATAAATATAGGTCAATGTATCTCTACTTGACTTCAGTGCTTTTATTTTAACTTCAGTGATTTTGCACAAAGTGTACAAAGGAAGAAGCATATTTTCTAGTTTTTATCATATCTGTAGCCTTAAAGAAAGCCTTGATAAGAATGCATATGTTAATCTATGGTTTATATGACAGTAATAACAAACATTTGGAAATGCTAATGATGTTGAATCCTCAATTAAAATACAGAATAACCAGAAATCCATGTTTAGAAAATTCTGGTCCTGATTCTGCTCTTTTTTTGCACCAGTTATACACAGCGTTAATTCTGCTGTCTTGAGTTAAATTATTTTTGAATTTTGTCAACCATTACACAAGTTAAGAAGAATGAGTCCCAAGCCTATCATGGCACTTGCTTGTTTCATTCCACCAATGCAAAATGTTTTGAAGTTGGTAAGTATGTATATTTATATTTTCAATGTATGTGCATGTATTCAATAGGAGCTACAGAGCATTTCAGCTAGGAATTTTCCCATAATTTCAGAAGGCTAGCTGAGAGCTTTTACAATAAAGTGCTTCATCAAGATTCTTATCCAGCTATTAACTTTGAATAGCATGCTCCCAAGGAGTGGCTGACTCTACTTGAGTTGTGTTGTGCACTCTGCTTATGGACAGCCAACTCTTTCCAAGATGAGGAAAGTGAATAAAATTAAAGAAACTAAATCCCCTAGACAAATTGTGACTGGCAAGAAGATGCTTCAGTTTTCATTAGAATCAAACATTTCTCTACAGATGGCTTTTACTTGTAATACATTTGCAGATTTTTGTAAAAGTGAAGGCAGTGAAATTTTTCTTCTACTATTGCAACTAAGCACGTGACCTCTCTTGTAAAGGTTTTTTTGGTCATTTTGTTTTCTTAGCTTCTGAAGAAAGTACAGTTATATACTATATGCTGATAAAAACATTTATCTATGAAATGCTGCATAGACCGCACAGACTTTACAGTGAGCTTTTCTTGCAAAATTCACATGTGGCTCAAAATCGCTGTGAGTCACAGCAGTGGATTTTAGATGTAATTCTGGGAAGATAATTTAATTCCATTTTACTGGAAAAACTAAGATGAATATTTTGTCTTTTAACATCCTCAACTCACTAGATGTGTTAGCTCTTTCACCAGCACCGAGGACTGGGTAGCTGTCTAATTTAACTTTATTAGTTGCTTATAATGTAAAATAAAATATATTTATAAAATATATTTATTTTATAATAGGGACAAAATAAAAGTGATTAATGAATCTGCAAACTTTTATGGTGAATCCAAGATGTTATATTAAACTATTTTTGAGTTTTCTGTCTAGTATAATAATAAAAAACCTAGATTGTACTTTTACAGAAAATTTAGAATAAATTATAGCTGGTGATTGACTAGGGCAAGACAGGAGGAAGAAAGAGGAAAAAAGGGCAGATTTTGCGTTCTAAGCAGATAATTGAAACTATCAATGATGCTATTATGCATTTCCATTGATTTACCTTGACTTTCAAACAGCTGATTTTATTTTTTTAGTCTTAGGAGAACTTTAGTAAGCCAACAGATGGCAATCAGAAAGCCAAAATGAGAAGGAAAGCTTAGGCCTCTCACAAAACCTAGCCTCTCAGTGAGCATGTAGTATCAGACTCACTGTGTCTGAGACTCCATAAATTATGGCATCTGAAAGCACCATTTTCCCTATCTAAATCTCTTTGTTGGAGAGTCTATGAGGTGGAGAACTGACTGAAGCGGGAGCTAAGGAAATCCAGCAACTCTTTGAACAGGCGTAATATGCACAGGAAGGAGATTTACTCCTGGTATCTCTTTCTTTATGGAAAAAAAAAAAACAACCAAAAAACAAGCAAACAAACAAACAAAAAATTAAACCGAAGCCATATGAGGAGCTACAAGGATCAAAAACATCCTTGAAAATAATATACATCTGTGTTTAAGTTTGTCTCCAACCTTTTATACTCTAGATTTCCCTTTACCAGAGTTTTGAAAGAAGGATGGCAGGTAAGGTGCTCAACATGACTGAACAGGGAAATTTTCTTCAAGATTCCATAAAGAAAACATATCAGGTAGTGTCTTTGCTGCTATTTCTCACTTTTCAAATATTTAACAGTAAAAAAGAAGAGTAGAAATGTTATTCACTATATGGGACTGAGAGCTTTTCACAATCTCTTTTGTTTACGAGAGAGAAAAGGTAAGTTGAGAAAACAGGAGATGAACTGTACTGACACTAATTATTATTTACAATGATAGGAACTCTGGCAGATATTCCTATGATTCAGGTAGATCCTGTCATCTAGAAAAAATATTTCCTACCTCTAACCAGGTTATGTAAATGGCTTCAGATAACACCCAGGAGGTGAAGGAAGTACCCACTAAATTGGGGTATCTAGTGTCCTACAAGCAAAGGATGTCTGTAATTCCCTGTGGCAGTAGGACTGGCTGAGTACTAGTCATGTAACCTCTACCTGGTCGTGACATTACCAGGAAACTTAATCACTATACTTCTCCCAACCCATGTCACCCCTACCTATCTGTGCCACAGTGCCACCTAGCAATGGCCTGGTTACAAGTTTGACTTCATGGAAAATGTGGTGCTGCAAACAAACCCAGGTTTGGGGGACTTCCTTGAATCTTTATGAGGCTGCTACATATTTTATTTCCTTGTAATATTCCATGATTAAATGATTACAAGTTGAAGTATCTATATGTAAGCAATAAAATATATAAAGTGCTTTTTATGACAAAACTAAGATTTGAGAGTACTTATTGCAACAATTTGTCTCCAGATATCTGCACATTTTGCAAAGATTCATGTGTTTTGCTAAGGTAGGCATAGGTTAGTGATCTCAAAGAAGGAACCTGATGCCACTGAACTGTTTGCTAAGATGGATGGAGAGACAATTGTGTCGCTGTTTTCCTCTCTGCTTTATATTTACATAATTGTTCCATTTGAAGTTTCCTGGCTTTTACGAAGACAAATGCACAACATTCTAATGTGGTGCTGAAGGTACCTGACTAATACTAATTGTTTAAATTTCCTACTGAAATGTCCCTAAGAACTTAATTAGGGCTGCAGTGAGCTGTTCACCAGAGAATATTAACTCTGGCAAGCAGTTTCTTCTGAGTCTGTAAATTCATTGCCACTTGTGTTTTAAACTCACAATGAAGAATGGGACTTTCCAAACAAAATAAATATAAAATTTCCCTGTCATTTACCTGTCATGCAAAGAATGAAAAGAAATTTTTAAACAGTCTCTCATATAACTTCCTACAAAACATCAGGAGAAAACAACCTTCTTTGAAAAAGAGAAGTCCTTAAAAAACAATTTTAAATAGGTTTTAGTATTTGCATTGTTATTTTGCTTACTTTGTTTATTTTTGCTTTTCAAGTGTGTGTGCAGAAACTGACATTTAATAGCAGATGTATGAGTGAAGATACTTTGAACCCATGACTGCCCTTTTTAAGACTTCCTTCTTGCTTCACAGAAGATTCAGGACAGTATTAGGACACTGCTTCATGTGGGCGCTCTACAGGGATGTGAAAAATGGTGTGTAAACAAGAGTAAATTTTTTTACAAACCAAAGCTTTGCTCCTGTAACTCTCTTTTCATGAGAGAAGACATTTCCTGACCCCAAACATCCCTCCAAAGTTTTCACCTATACCCCAACCTGAGGGCTTACAGCAGGCTTTGAGTGCTTGTACTTTCAATACCGCCTGCAAAGTAAATGAAGAGGAGGGGACGGGATGGGGTGGGGTGGGGTAGAAGTTGCTGTGAGGTAGAAGTTGCTGTGAGGGAGCTCAGGTGCAGTGCTAGTTGATTGAGATGGCAATTTCCTGTAATTGTCATTTGGTGGATTGCATACTAACCCACTAAGCTAGCCTTCTTTCTATGCCCTGTGCTGACTTTTACTTTGCACACTGAACAAATGGGACAAAAACCACTGTCAGCTGCTTCTACTCTTCTGGCTGCTTTGCAATAAGGTATCTGTTCTCAGCCAGCTGATGGTACTCACATTTAATGTCACTAACATCAAAGGTTACTTCACAGTTTCTCTCTGTGTTGCCTATAGCAGGTAGAAGAGAGGTGATGTATTGAGCCTGTAGTTCCTTCTGCGCTCACTGAAATAACAGTAACTAAACACAATGGCCAAAGGGTCCTGGGCTCTCCAGCACAGGCACACATGGTTTCCCCACTGTAGAGCTTCTCAGTCACAGCCAAGGGGTACAGCCCCTTACTCTGGCTTGCATTTCTTTATCTGCCACCAAATGTGTTCGAGAGTATGGGTTCTCTAGATATTAATTTTTCCTGGATGATTTTGTATTTTTGAGGGGGGCAGAGAGTGAGCTAATATTCAGATAAATAGAGAAAGAAAAAGTTGAAAAGGACATCCATTTTATTTTTGGAGTTATTTGTGTGTTCCTTCTGTCATAGAATCATAGAATATTTAGAGTTGGAAGGGACATTAAAGATCATCTTGTTCCAACCCTCTGCCAAGGGCAGGGATACCTCCCACTAGACCAGGTTGCTCAAAGGTCCATCCAGCCTCTTTTTGAACACTTCCAGGGATGGGGCATGATTAAGGCACATGTCTTCATAAAAAATACCAAGAACATCTTCATCAAACTCTTAGATCTCAAATTTTGCTTCAAATTCTTTTCCTAATACTTGTGACCCAGAAAATAGATGTTTGTACTTTCTGTAAGCTCAGTACTTGGTAAAGATTATCTATTTTATTTAACATTTAGATCCTAGAGAATCATGTTACTCTTAATCCTCCAAAATAAAATTCTTTAATTGACTTTGGAATGGCTATTTAATCTAAGAATGCTGAAAAACTTTTGGAATGTGGGTGGTTGTAATAGCAAACAGAATACTTTCCTTCAACAACTCTCAATCTCAATTTATTCATCTTTTAGTAATCTGAGCAGCTTCAGAATTTATACATTTTCCAAATAAGTTTTCAGGTCTGCCATTGTAATTTCTACTCTGACTATTTCATGACTCTGTGACTCTTGACCTCCCACCCTCAGAGTTTATTAATCTAGACCAAAGTTCAAACTTAGTCTCATAGAGTATTTAAACAAAATAGGCATAGAAAAACTCTTATTATCTGAAACATTTCTATTAGTTTCATCTCTAGGGCAACAATTCCAAGTTCTGGAACTTCAACCCAAGGCCAGCTGAAGAAGTGTGATGCTGCCAAAACATCTTCTTGGAGGATATAGCCAGACTCGATGGGAAATAGCCCAGCAAAATTACATCACAAATGAAAGCTCAGAATCCATAATAAAATCAGTGAATCTCAAATGAAAGACACAATGGTTTTATCCAACCTCCACTCAATGGGCTATTTAGGAGGTGAAGAGTTGTGACTATACAGAGAAATGCAAGGAAACTTGCAGCATTCATTATACAAAGAGACTCATTGTTATGAAATTGCCTACATTTTTCTGGTACCAGTCACATTAGTCTCTTGCTCAGCTGAGAAATGGATGAAAAAAAGCACTCTAATAACATCAAATCAGATAAGGGGTGGGTGTGAATATATTTACTCTGGATAATAAACTAAACCTGTTATGAAGACTTTTTTTAGTGCTGACAGATTTCTGCCATTCTCTGTACCACAACAGAAGACACATCAAAAACTCACTGTGCTAGACTACCAAGTATGAAATAATTTGGAAGTGTATTAGGCACACAGGGACATATTTGTGTTGCTGATCTGTCTGGATGGGCCCCAAAAACCCCAGTTGCTTTATGTAGGTCAGCCAGAGTACAAAGTTTTGTATGAGAAAAAATCCCCAATACAGTCAAAAAACAGGTGGGTATTTTGACCTTTCTTCTCCATTGGCCTTTATCCTATTTTTGAGCTTACTTTACTGCTGTGATTTTTTTTCTTCTTTGGATTTTAATTAAACACTCCTTAGGCTTTCTAGCTTGACATTTACTTCTCCTTTTTTTTTTTTTTTTTTTTTTTGTCAATTTAAGAATGAAGGAAGGCTGTTACCGGGCCAGTTTTCCCAAATTCTCACAGCTTTATCTATAATTTAAATGTGCCATTAATGCACAATATACAAGTAAAACTTTTTGAATTTTAATCAGGAGGGTATAACAAGCTTTCCAATTATTTTGGAGCTGATTATCACCCATTATGTAAGATACACATGGTTTTCACAGCTGTGCAGTAATAGAAAAATCTTACTTTGCATCTAAACCTAACAGTATTTAGTTCTGAACCAGATCATATTGAAAGTGTTTGATGTTGGCTGCCAGGTGAGAACTGGATCCCTGCTAAAATGTGGAAGATATTTTGCTGCTGCTTTCCTTACAGCCAAGATTTCAGCTTGTCACAGACTGCAAATATGAATTCCTTTTCTCTTTGCTTTTGCAATTTTCTTCTCCCACACAAGTCAATCTTACATTTATTCGACTTTATTAGACTTACTTTCAAATTATACTGCTGCAACTGAGAACAGAATCAGACCCAGCAATGCACTTTGACTTCAAAATAATTAGCTGCATACTGTAGAGTGCTCCAATTCTGTCCAGCTATACATATTGTCTGGAGAAATTATATACTGAATTTCCACAGATTGTGCAAGTGTCCTTTAGTTTCATATCAAAGACTACCCTGAATAGAGAGAGCCTTATAAAGACCAAGCACCACACCTGGATAATTCATGTGCATAGAATCCACATACAGATCCGAATTTATTGACCAGGCAGAGTAAATTTTTCTGATCATCATGCTGTGCAGTTTTTAAAATAAAGTGCTATTTGCTTATGGCTAAACCTTATATGTGTCTATTGCATGCACACTTCAGGCTGCATTGTCAAAAACTGGAACATCTTCACCAGAAAAGGATGGATCCTAAGCACTATGGCAATGACAGGTTTTGTTGTGTTTTTTTGGGGTTTGGGTTTTTTTTTTTTTAATTTTATTTTGTTTTCCAACAGAACTTTTTGTCAAACATAAAGCACATGAACACACAACAGTTTCCTTCACTGTTCCCACATAGGTGTTCATAGAGGAGGAAAAGTAAGGAGGAATGTTTCTAAAACCATAGACAGCTTCTCCATTTATTTCAGGTTTTGTTTTCTGGTTTGTTTCTTTTGTTTGTTTGTTTATTTTTCTTTTGTTTAATATTATGACAAAACATTATAAGAAAAACTTCTTTAAAGTAGTGTGAATATCAAATAGTATCCATCAATCCCTGAATCATGCTATTCAAAGTGCTTAAATCTACACTAAAAAAAGAACAACAGAAAAATATTCCCCACATGGCTAAGGAAACACCTACCAATCATCTAAATATGACTGTGGTCAGATCATTATATTCTACATTTATTCCACATCCCAATCCTTACTTCAGGGCATATGAGGGGAGGGAAAGGGGAAAAAAAATATGCATTGCTTTTAGAGGATACTGGGGTATTTGGCATCCAGTTGAACGAAGTTGAATGCCATCAGTGCATCCAGTTGAATGAAGTTAAATGCCATCAGTGCCTGACAGGTGTCTGTGCGAGTAAATAAATAATAACTTTCTTACACTGTGAAAATAACCAAATGTGCAAAGCTCTCTTAAAATTTTATCTGGCCTGGCACCTTCATTTCTATTCTGTGGATGTTTGGCACATGTCCAGAGGGAGACACCATAATAGAGAACAGATTGTAGAAAAGGACTTGAGCAAAGTGTCAGAGAAATAAATATTTTTAAGCAAATAAAAATCAGTGTACATCCCAAAGCTCTATTAGCTTGTTATGCAGATAGTGAGATTTCTTGACTTTCACAACAGGAACATAGTCATTTCCTCCCACACTGTCGGTTCTGGCTTACTCCCACAAATATACCTCAAACTGCCGTTTACATGCTCTCTACCCATCACTTCTCATTAAGAATACCAAAATATGATAAGCTGTACTTTCTTCATTGAGACAATCAGGATGAATAAACCCTGCACATCTATTATATTGGCCAATATCATTCAGCTATCATAAAAATACATACAGCTAATTAATTACATAAATAGACTATAAAGTCTGTTTGCCAGGATACCAGTTATATTTCTGTGAGGGTAAATCAAACCCATGGCTATATGACAGTGTGCTGCAACCAGTAACTCTACCCCATCTCCTCTGCTTCTGCTAGTAGAGAGCTTGGCCTGAAAATGTAGAGCTACAACACTGCTCCTCTCTTTCTAAAACCAAAAGGGACTTCTCCATTATTTAAAAAATAAGTATTAGTAAGATGCTTATTCTATTTGTCATAAAGATGTCCAGATGTAAGCAAAGTGGGTTTTTTTATCTTCCTTGGCAGCCATGGTGCATGCATTGTTTGCAACTCCTCAAAGATAGAATCATACATAAAAAATAAAACTAATTTATTTATTCATTAAAGTGAATAAATTGTTTTTAATACTTCCAGGTCTGATTTAAATATTAATTTTGTATAAATAAAGTTTATTCTGAAAACAATGATATTTGTTGGTATTCATGTCATTTTTTTCTGCCTGAGTTCTTACTGAAATCATGTTGAAATTAATAAAGTTTTACTTATTGTTACAAGCTAAAACCAAATGAAAGAAGATTTCTTAATCCTGAATATATCATTTTAAAGCAAATACAGGTTTTGTATCATTAAAATACATGGGGACTCTGTAATCCACAGCAAAATAATGTTTAACTATTCCTTTTTTTAGAAAATAACACTTTCTATAATACAAAGTGACAAGCCATCTACAATATTGTCTTTTTATTCCCCTTTGGTTTGGAAGTCATCACTGTAAATATCAGCAGGACTCTCTGCACTTCAGTGCCTATTACCTCACTTGTCTTACTTGTCTGACAATTGTAAATGATCTCATTTGTAGGATTTTGAAAGGCAGGAAAGTGAAAGTTAAATGCTTAAAAATAAAATCCACAACCACATTAATACTTCTCCAGGAAGTGTTAAAAATAGGGTTTGCTTTTATATTTATAAAAGGGATACAATCAACTCATTCTTAAAATAATAATTAAAATAAAAACAAACCCAAGAAAGTGAAAACCAAACCATCTCTAGTTTCTACACACTCTGTAGTGACTACTGTGAAGCAACCGATACAGATTGGGTATATTCTGTTTGACAGGTATCTACCACGTTACATGTTAGATGATCAGACTGTAGTGTTACCCCAAATGGGGGTCAGCGTAAGGGCAGGGGAGGAGCAGTGCACATTACGGGAGTAGAAATGAAACTGGAGCTCTCAGTGACGGATGGGGTCCTTCTAAGAACAAATATTCTCCAAAAGAGGTGAACTGCAGCAGGCATGGCCTTCAGGAATCAGGCTAGCAGGCCAACAAAATGGATGGTGCTTCTGGTATCAACATAGCTTTGTCCAAGCATTCCCAAGAGAGGTTAAAAATAAACAAACAAAAAGTCTAAAACTATACTAATGAAGCAAAAAAGTTTCCTATCTATACAGCAGTCTCTTCATTTAAAAAAATGTAAATATACAAACTCCAATGACATATAAAACAAAGTCGAAAATGTGAATGGGAAGAAACATGGGTAAAACAGGAAGACTGATGCTACAAAGAAATTGCAAAAAACATATGTACAAGACCCTGTTTTTCCTCGTATGTTATCGATTGTAATGCATGTTTAACAGCAGCAGTCGAGGATGTAGTTCCAGGCACCGGACTGCAGACTCAGCTCCTACTCAAGGGGGTTGGTGGCCCCTTGCTTTTCGGTCACCAAATGACACTTGATATACTTGTCTCCCGTGGCAAGAGGGGCAGTATCGCACTGTTTGTGTGAGCCTCTTCTGGATTCTGCTCCCTGTTAGTTTTTGTCTGTGGCCGCTGCCCATTTATTAGAGTCATAGGGATGTTGCAGTAGGTGTGCTGGTTACCTATTGAGGTAAGCGGCAGGGTGCCGGTAGGAGGTACATCATATTCATAGCTTCGATAATAGTGTTTCTGGCGCATCTGTGAATGATATGTGTTATGAAAGGTGGAGCGCAGGTCTGGATGGGCAGTGGCAAGTGCAGTGGAGGTGGCAGCAGCCATGGAAATTGCGGACACTGTCTGCAGTTCCCCAAAGGGCCCCTGCTCACTGACATCTAAAACCTGCTCGTGTGTGATGGGTTCAATCCTCTTAAAAGGCATTTCATACTGTAAACGTTTCCAGAACTTGGAATTCAACTTGTTGCATTTTGGTCCGTGCCATTTAATGACAGTGAGGAGCTTGATGGTATGTTTTAGGGCCTCAACCTCCTGGTAGTTCATCACTCCTCGTAGTTCACTGCATTCAATCAGTATCACTTTGATTTCACCCGTGACTAACATGTTTCGAAGCCTTGTTTCCAGTTCAAAGATGCTCCATCCTCTTCTTACCACATAATTTGGAGTCATGACGATGATCAGTCGCTTGCTTTGGTCTACACATCTTGCCACGTCTTCAATGTAGGCTACAAAATAAGACAATTGCTCAAAAACCAACCTAAGAAAACACTCTACTTCCATAAACTGGGAAGAAACAACAGAAGCAAACCCCTGCTCCCAGTTCACTGCAATATGCAAAAACATCACTTGCAAATGTGCCAGGTTGGCTGTTCAGGAGATGGTCCTGGGCAATGTGCTCTAGGTAGCCCTGCTTGAGCAGGGGGGTTGGAAAGGATAACCTCCAGAGGTTCCTTCCAATCTCAACCATCCTGTGATCCTGCAAAACACCTATTCCTGCATGTTCTATTGCTCTATGGATTGTGAGCATTTGTTCATGAGCCACAATTTTTATCAATATTTATATCTTTATTGGAACAAGTGTGTCCATCACAACTTTTTTCTTTAAAAAGGCAAAGTCAGACAGGTAGGTAACAGAGCAGCAACTGTGTGTTTCAGGGCCTCAGTCTGAAACACAAATGATACTCTGAGGTGTAATATAGACTTAGATTCTTCTTTTCCTTCTATGTCCACACCACGCACTTTCACAAAAATAGTGTTGGCTTCTGTGAATTAATGTTTAGTTTGCTGTAGATTTAAAAAATATCCATGTGATTGTTTGATGTTACGCTTTGCCTACACTAAGAATCCTTTAGTAAAAGATACTGATTTTAGTATCTGTCTATATGGTTACACCGAAGTTGTGAAGAATACTGCAGCAACTTACAAAAAATTACTGTACTTAGGCTGGAATACACGGAAGAAAAATGAAAAAAAAATCTACTTGTACCAGCTGGAATCAATTCTAATTTTCAGTCTCTGAGAATGATCTAGTAACTTCACTACACATTTATCTGCAGTGGACACTAACAGAATTCACTGCTTTGCTCTGGTGTAGATGTTATTATTCAACCTTTGCCTTAGTCCAAACATAACTTTTTCCTTCCTGTCTGAATTTCTGTAATACTTAGAGTCATGGATATCTGTCCGGGCAAACTCTAAGGAACAGAAAAAAAGATCTCTGTATTCATTCCTGGATATGTAAGCTCTCAATAAATCTGTGTAAAAATTCTAGTCTCATTCATTTCCTTTACTTATGCATGCTCTTTCTGCACTATCTTGCCTTCAATCTATACTATACAATTACTAAAAAGTAGTCCTCTTATGTGAAAAATACGTATTAAATATGTTTGGTGGCTTATCTTCATCATTCTCTAAGATAACAGAGGAAAAATTAAATTCTGAAGGAGTAGGTATAGAAACGTTACTAACATAATTACTGTAATCACTGCATTTGCTATTTAGGAAACATCCAAGAAAAAAGACATTACTTACTTCCTGTGGGAATCAAATCTCTGTCTGGTATGAACAACTTATATCCATAGTGCTTTTCAAGCATATCTGGTAGGATCTCAAGAGCAAATCTTTCTTCTTCTCCAGTTTCTTGATTCCACTGGTCAGGATCCACTTTGGTATAAGATAGATATGCATCGTAGTCTTTGTTGTCTAAGGAAAGAGAGGAAGAAAGTAAGTTGGTTTATTCGTTATTCTTGCAGATTTCCTAGATAATTCCCCGGGATTTATTTGTGGGAGAATTCCTCAGGACCAGGAAATTGTTTAGATAAAATGGCAAGCTTTCACCCAACCTCTAGATATGAATCCATTCACCTTTCCTGTTTCACCTGGTAAAGGTAATCCTTATTTACACAGACACAGACGCAAGAGAGAAGGGATCTATGTCTATTCATAAAATGAAGTAATTTTGTGCATAAACATTTATGCAAGAGGAAATTCCCTGACCTGTGGGGTGACAGCTTGTGAGCGCAACAGAAAAAGTTGCTGAAAAGAATTTGAATTCTTCTCTAGCTTTAAAAGGGAAAATAAAAGCATGGAAATATCTAAGCTAATGTGCAACTGCCTCTGTTGCATAGGAAAACATTTCAGTCTTGCCATATTTTTACTATAAATTTAGGGTCTGAGGCTGAAATATTCTAAGTGTATGTGTAGCTTCACTTGTAAAACTTATTGTCTTTCCAATTCTGAAATTATTGGCAAGCTTAAATCCTTGCAGCATCAGCTCCTGATAATGCAGTTGAAATCTCTTGAATTCTGCATACTTAAATTTGCAAATTTAATGTTGCATTAATTTACATTTCATTACTTAACAGTGCTTTATTTCATTTCAATATGAGAAATAAATGTGCCTGTTTCTTCAATGTGCTTGGTGTGCCTACTTGAAAGACTGAATCAAAAGAGCCATCATTAATTTTCATTAGGAGGTCAATAATGCCAAGTGCTCTGGAACTAATTCAGAGGAATAAGAGGTCACGTTTTGACTTTTGTTGTGAAGAAAGCAGAAAAAATCAATGGCAAGAATAATGAAATGTTAACATCCTTCTCAGTATCTTGACAACATTCTGCACAAGCTATCAAGAATATCAATTGCTTGTAAAAGAGACCTGATTGAATACTTGAAGGTGTGTCATAAGTAACCTTATATTATGTCAATGCTGACTTCAGTTATTTACTGAACCACTCCTTTCCTCATTTTACACCTTCTTGTACTCTGGTAGTGTTATTTAGAAAAGCCTACCAAACATAGAATGGGCGCAAAGAGTATAAAATAAACTAATGAAATGACGCTAATCTTGAACAGTCCACTCTTCCTTCTGAGGAAGGATGCATACTATGCTTGGTAACATTTGCAAATGTTATACTGTTATATAGTTATACCGTTATAAATTAGTTGTACTGTTACTACTTTCAAACTTTCCAAACCTGTGAAATGACGGGGTGCTCATTCTCTCCCCTGCCCACTTTTTGTGTGATTATCTGTTGGATTGTTATATCTACAGAAAACAAAATACACACTCACAAAAAGACCCCAAAACCACAGCAACAAAGGGAAAATAAGAAAAAGAGCAACACTGTTTTCTCTAGTTCACTTTCCATTATTTTTCTTTTGAGTGTTCATGAAACCATGACCCTTAAAAACAGACAAGCACCTAATACCTTTAACAATGCCTTTAAGTAACACTTACTTGATGGATCAAGTATGAGATAGAGGGAGATTACATATCAGGTTTTTGCTTCTACAATAGGACAGTGTTAACCCGGAGTAGCACACAGAGATGTCAAGAAATATATGGTGGAAATTATGACAACTGACAAAATAATGATGTGTTAATGGCATTTTTTGTTGTCACCTTAATAATGAACATAACCATAGTACATGCTTGAGAGCAGTGTTGCTCTTTTGCAAGATGAAAATGTATAATTTCTCAAAGGGATAAATAATAAGAAATAATGCAGTATTTAAACTCTTTTAAAGTCTCAGAGTGTTGTCTGTTGAACTGGTTTGCACATTCTTACTTACAGGGAAAACTATTCATGCTATTACACTGTTTTCTTGCATATGTAAATATCACACTAATGTGTTTATTTTGATATATGCATTTCTAATACCATGGAGGCTCCAGCATTTCCACTGACTACAACTGCATTATCCAGTATTGTAAGGAACATTTCTTTCCAGTCTACTTCCCTGGTTTTAATAGCATTTGAAAGGCAAAGAATAGACAGGATCTAGGATATGTCTACACAGATGGGCTCAGGCAATAACAAATTAACTGAAACTCCAATCCACAAAGACGTGTAGTCCAGTTTGGGAAAATGTTAGATGCATCAACGCAGTGGGTTTCCTGAGGTATTGTACTCCCCATCTGTCAGTTGTTGTGTTTGGGTTTTTTAGAATTTTCTTTGATGAAAATTAAAAAGTTCAGTTTACAGCAGAATTATGTTATGTGATAATTTTGTTATCTGATGGTCTAACATACTGACATGAAGAGACAATTTGCAAAATGTGAAGTGCCTGAGATATACAGGCATCACATATGCCTCTGTTTTAGCTCTATGATATTTTTGTATTAGTCTGCTTTTAGTTAATTAAAATTATTAGGGTTGTATTTTCAACTCTGTGAAACATTTTAAGAATTACAGCAGGCAGACAGCTACACAGACATCAGAAGATATCTTTTCTGTTATGTGATCAAAGGGCTATAGCATACTATTTTCTCTAATTATTATGGATAGTAAAAAAATACAGAAATTCAGTTGTAATGAAAATGGGAGAATTTGTTGAAATCTCCCATTTACAGGAAAGTAGGATGGTGTCTCCACCTGTGTTTCTTCTCAGTTAAATGATCCCACCTACTCCTGTTTGTAATGATGCCTACATTCTAAAGATCATTTTTGATCTTAGTTCATGTTTTTTAATGTACTGTCCCAATGGACTGAGAGGGAGAGATAGGAGCCTGCAGACACCCAGATCTTACAGCTGGGAGCTGGGATTTGCTTCTTGCCAGTCTTTTGTCTGTGTTACATGTAACCTAGAGACTCTCTTGTTGTCAAGAGACTCTTTTGTTTCAAGTCCTTTGTTCTTGAGTTGTTTTCTATGTAAATCTTCCTTTGAGCAAGGCATCCAGGAGTCCCATTCCCAGCAAGCATGCAGGAGGTCCATCAGACCTTTATACTTTCTTGACCATTTACTGGAACTGGTATTTTACCCATGAAAACATTTGGTGTCAGCTCATCTGCATTTTCCAAGGGAAAAAACCAAACAATTCACCAGAAAATTTCTAATCCACTCCTAATCATAAATCAAGTCATAAAGGACTTATATTACGACTTTCGTTATTATGTTGTTATTTGGCTATGCAGTAAATTCAGATACTGGCTGGATCTAATCAGTGTCAGAAAAAAAAGGCAAAAATCCAAATTCAAAACAAACAAAGCTGATGGCAAACTAAGCTTTTATTTAAAATGTGAATTTACTTATTTTCCTTCATCAGCAAACAATTAAGTCTTCTATCCAAGAATCCTCGGAATAAAAGCATGATTGATTGTTGCTTGCACTTTGGCTTCAGATATAGATTATGCCATTTCAAAGATTTGTTTTTGTCAGGCTCCTGTGCATTAGCAATAAACTGGAGAATAGTTACTCACTACCTGTTTCCTCCCACACTTAGGAAGAAAAATACCTGCTAATAACCAAAGGCAGGGATGTTGATCATTTAATCGGAAAGTCTTTTTCTTTCCCATGGAGATTGAAAGCAATTATCTGCATATACTTTTGTACCTGAGAGTACTCTTATTCCCTTAACCATTTCAGGATTCTTTTTTTTAGAAACATATCAGAATAAGTCCATCTTGCATTGCCTCCAGGTATGTTGCAGAGATGTATTATATAATGGCTATCCTTTGATTTAGTGAACACATCTGAGTGTGACAAACAATATCACACAACAGCAATACTTTGAAACATTTTGGTATGATAACTCTCCTCTTTCCATTCTTTGTGAATGGACAAGTAATCCTTTTCTATTATGTGGCTTGTAGCTGCTACCTGCTGCCTACAGATAGTATAAAAGATGGAGTTCTTCAATTCAACAGCCTCCATTTCTGTGAAGTTTTGTTGTATTTATTAATTGAAAATATTGAAACAAAACCTGAACCAGACCTTGTATGGCCAAGTCAACCAGACTTGATGCAAAAAACAATTCTTTGTTGTTGTACTGTAGAAAATCAATAGAGCTGGATTACTTCATCACAATGGGGTCAAATACAGCTTGTGCTCAAGGTTTTACACATCCAGTTCACAAACATTTCAGTCAGTCTAAAGCCAGTGGTACTACAAGATTCTGGCCAAAACAGACTATGAGGATCAACCTTTGCCATACCACTTTAACTGTTCTGTGGAGTCAAAAGCAAGGACACACTCAGTAGTGGCCATGGAGCTGTGCTCAGCCCAGGTCTGAAAAAAAATGTTTGGATTGATCTCACATGTAAGCACTGAGGGTAAAATCCCACCTTCATTAATAACACATGGAAACAGTACTTCACTTAGTGGCTCAGAATTTTAGCCAAAATAGATGTTGCATCATTGCATCGTGTGTTCTTTAATAATGTCCATTCCTTTTGGTACTCATCTAAATGTCAAATATAGTATCATCCTTCCTATAACTTTATACAATGTTAATCCAGCAGAAGTGATATAAACTTTTAAGGGATAAAGTTGCAAATGCTGTTTGTTATTCCAAGGATGCACTCAACAGCAGTCACTTAAAGGCTCAATGTAAGCATAAAATGAAACTGGGACTCTATAAGCATCTATTTTGTCACATGAAAATGGGATCTCTGGGTAAGTAAATCACTATCAAACATCTAAGAACTCATCTGTATGCATGCTCTTTTAACAGTTACACATGAAGAAATGGCAAGATAGCACCTACAGAAACATAGATAAAAGTTCATCTTCTACAGGGACCAGCAAAGAGATTCAACTTTGAATTTGTGTTATAGATGTATATGTTTTCTAATGATTTCCATGTTTCCCAGCCAGCCAGCAGTTTGGGCCTTTGAGGGTTTATTAAACCTTAAACATTGCAGATATTTATGCTAATGGCAGACAGAAAAAAAAAAAAAAAAGATGAATAATTAAAAATTAAAAAAGAAACTTCATAGAGGTTTTTTTTCTTATCAGCCGTTTTCAAGTAGATGACAAACTGACTTTCATCTGGCATGATATATTTTAACACAAGACAGATTAATAGAAGGAAACAAAGAGAAATTCAACAATATTGTATTTCACAGTGAATCTTATTTTAATGAAGCTGTAAGACCTAGACATCAGGGTTAACCCACACCTCTGTGCATCCTGAAATCCTCTGGAATAAGTAGTAGTGGCTTCAGAAACATTCACTGTACTGAAGGCAGCTGATCACATGCAGGTTGCTCTGCATCTACATGTAGCCAGCAACATTCTGGCTTGAGCAGATCTTCCATTTCTAGATGCTCTGGTTTGAAGGCAACCAGGGCACAGCTGATTTCCCTCCTTTGCCAGAACCTAGTAAAGACTCAAATACTCATTACTGGAGTCCAGGAGATGTGAGCTCACTGATTTAACTTGGAGTTTCAAGATTTCAAGTAGAAAATTAGAAATTTCTATTCTTAGGAATAACAGACTGGATCCTCCCAGTGCTGCAAGGAGGTAGAATCAAGTCAACGCAGGAGCTTTTTTCTTTAAAAAACATGCTGTGTTCAGGAAAGATTGTAAAGTACTGGGTTTTCAAAACTTACCAGACTGTCGTTGCTTCAAAATTATAATCGCATTTATGTCATTACTTGTGGGGCCACATTTAGCGTACACATTGAAATAGCATTCATCATCCTTAATGTAATGAAAAATATTATTTAAATGCTTAGTAAAGTTAAATACTCAAATCCTAAGTCTTTCAAAATGTTTATACTTTTTCTTACAGTATTTACTGTTGCTTATGAAGCTCAATGTAACATTTTCTTTTATTTTTAAATGTCAAGCCCTTTTTATTGTTAATAAAAATTAAAAACTACCAACACTAGCTTTTTCCATTGCAAAGTATTTGTGAAGTACAGCATGCCTAATGATAGTTCATATCCTTGTGCAGAGTGGATAATAGTGAATTAGAGAGATGTTTTGTAATGTAAGGCTGGAAAAGAGGTTAAAGAAATGTAATCAGTTCTAAATAGGTTCTGGAGTATTCTTAGCATAGCATAGAAGGAAAATAAAAACGGTCATTTCCCCAAAATAGGCACATATATAAAAATGTTGAAACTCTGGACATACATTTGTTTTCCCTTTTCTCTCCCCTTCTTTTCTTTTCTCTTCTTTTTTTTCTTTTTTTTTT